>JAQIXN010000175.1:0-58020 GCA_034698145.1 Proisotoma minuta
GGAAAATCGAAGGGCCGCCACGGGGCGAGGCGAAGCCTCGCCCGGGCTTTAAAACTAAGAAAAATTGACAATTAAATGTTAGAACCACACCCCCTGAAGCAAATCTCGCCGAAGGCGGGCTTATACGCTAGTAATCAATAATATGCCAAAATGTGAGGGTAAAATTACCCAGCTTAAAGATAGATTCGAGCTTCATAAATCATTCAAAACTTTTAACCCAGCAATTAACACCAATGTCATAATTAATTGGCAGTTAATTTACACCTTTACATAGTTCAAAGGTTTTAAAATGTAAATTCACAACATGTAACCTTCTACCAATATACTTCCGGAATCGTTTCGTAGCAATTACCCAACATTATATTTGCTGGTTGTACAAGGGTTAAATAGAATATGAGAATTATGTGGAGCAAATTGAGATATGTGTAATTGTTTTGTCCACCCAATGAAGATTAGACATCTACACATTTTCCTTTACAATTCCTAAAATTGCAATTTAAATTTTGTCTCACATGTTCAAACCTGCATTTATTTAATTGCTTACAACATAAAACCTTGTCGTTGCATTCCTGAAGACAATTTCATAATAAGAATTTTCCAATTGTTCACAATTACAAAATTTGCAAGTGGAACATGACGAAATTTTGCGTATTGATATTGTAAAACCGAGTCCATAAAATTCCTTATCACTTTCCATTCCAATAAAAGGTCAAACCAATAAGAGTAATTTAAATTGGCATTTTTTATAGATATTTATTAATGTAATGAATGCAATTTATTCTGGTTGGTAGAATTAAGTGGGCAAGCATTTATTTATTATCCACGATGCTGCCTGATGTTTTGAAATCACGTTTTCTAAAACTGTTTTGCTTTCTCCGTCACAATTCCCAATGTCAAACCAAAAACGCAACATGTCACTCCTTCACTTTTTCCAACCAACCAACGCCACTGTTTTCACGTCTTCTTCAATTATCCTACAAATTATGTTTTCCCCGTCACAAGTCGTCCGTCCTGGCTCGTGGCGTGCTCAAAGATTCCTCGCGTTACTTCTTTCACCAATTTGTTGATTCCTCCTTTCTCAAAATGCATATTTAGAAGGAAAAGGTAAAAGTTGTGTTGTGGCAAAAGGATAAGTAAATAATTATCTTTTCCAACTCTGACGCTTTGTTTGGACGAGTAAATAAAATCATGATTGGGCTGATTTATTAAAGAACAAAAAGACTAGACGAATGTTATAGGATTCCTATAATAATAAACGCTTACGTGACGTATTTTATTTCATGTCTTTGATAAAAATAGCAAATAACATTTTCACCAAGAGTGTTGCGTTTGTTTTTCAACAACTAACCAAAGGTAATTAATAACACTTGCGTCAGGAGAAAGTAAAAGACAACGCCAAGCACGCAATCAGCTGCCATTGAACAAACTTGCAAAGAAAACATTTCACTGAAATTTGTTCCCAGATATATTTTATATGGGAAAATGTTGGTAAAAAAAGATGATAATCGTCCCAGATGGATTGATGTGGGTGTGGGCCAAATGACACGACACCACAAAGAAGATTCATTTCCCAATCTCATCCTCCGACCCACACCTACGCAACCACTACCTAATTTTGACCTTATTTCCTTCATTTGTCCCATCAGGCTAAACAAATTATATGCTTAACTAACCAACAAACCAATTAATTAGACTACAAATAAATATTTCAGAGAAAAGATGAAACGGGTTGCAAAGAGTTTCTTTGTGGTGCAATAATCTGTTACTTTTTGCACAATACTTGATTATTATTTATGGAAAACGATTCATCATCATTCGCCCACTCTTAGAAACCCATCCAGTCTTCCTTAAAAGAAGTTCCTTTGGCATGTCTGGAACTTTGAAGTTTGTCCATCCCCTCTTAAATATTACTTACTTATATAACGAAATCCCGTAATTATGCAAATGTACAAGTGCAAACATAAAAAATCAAACTGGAATTACCTCTCGGCCGTCTGTAGCATCAAATAGCCTTCTGACTCATTTCTGTCTAGTTCGTTTGCCTAATCCCGATCCCGTTTGTTTGTTGTAGTGCGTGGGATGATGAGATTTCGGTACTTTATGCAATGGATTTATTTACGTGGTTGCATATACATATGATCTTAATATTTTTTGAATACAGTCAGAGTCAAAAATAGAGAGGGGACGTGCAAGGAAGAAGCAGACCATCTGTAATTCCGAGAAGAACAACTCATTTTAATCCATGGATCAGTCATAAATAAAACAATTTGATTCTAAAAATACAGCAGATGTTTTTACCAAGCTAGATTCCATGAAATATTTTGATAAAATCATTTACTACGTAGCAACATATGCCTCATAAAAAGAAAGTCCTCTCGTGTCCTTGGCACATGCTGCTTTTACTCCGGCTCATAAACTGAAACTGATGAAAGCTCGCATACAATGTAAAATGAGAAGCTATAAAGTAAAATAGGTCGCGTGGACAGTTTTATGTTTGCGGTGGTAAAAGCTAAAAGTGCAAGGTCAACAGGTTGTTGGCTTTTTCTCCTGGAATTAGCTACACACTTATTAGCGTCAAGGTAACAATAAAAGAGAGTGATCTTCCCAAAACACACCACGCGCTTGATCTAATCAAAACAAAAACAAGGGCTGCAAAAGCAAAATGGACATAAACTCATGAATGAGTTGAAATCATGGTACGACTTAAACTGTGGAGTAAACTGTACTTTGTACCTTGTAGTATTTGCTTGTGTCATGTGACTATTGGTGAGTCTCACCAAGATTCGTCATATTATTATGATAAATGATGAAGCCATCCATTATTATAGGCTGTAACGCATTAACCAAATGTTATTAGTATACGGATGCGATGGTGAAGCAAAAAATCAAACTCATTTGTTAACAACACTCATGTGGAATGCCACTTTGTTGCAAAAAATAGCTCCCTCCCGTTCCTTGTATACTTTCATTCACATTCCGTAAATAACAAATTGTTTGACGTGTGCGTATTATAGTTTATGCTGCCAGAAAACATACAAAAACTAGATCAAAAAGATTTTAAGTGACTCATCCTAAAGTTTAGGAGAGGCCGGAACTTTGCGTTTTTACGTCCATTACATCATGAACAAAATATTCAGATTCTCATGTGAGTGTCATCCCTTTTGTACATGAACATACATTATGCATTCGCATTTCCGGCGGAAGATTGTAGAATCTTCTCAAAGATTTTTTTGGTCTACAAAGAATTTCAGAATTACGCAATTATGCACGTATGCAAACCAAAAGATTTCTGATTTTTCCTTGACTATGACACACTTTTTGACACTTGTCCCCACTGCGTAAAACAGCAACCTTGTTGTAATATGAAATAACCTAATTAATTAAATTATTAAGCAAGTTGAGTGGTGCTAGCGTGTCTTAAATTACGAGATTAGCAGTAACAATTAGGCAGATGCTAATTAACTGGTTACATCCTCCCACAGTCATGGAGACACATTGTTCGTGAATGACACTCATCCTCTTTAAATGACTAGTTAGCTTAATGAAGTTGGTTCATTTAGAGCCCTCGTTAAAGGCTTATATATAATATTTATCTTAAGTGATTTGGTATTTACTATCCCATTGAATACATATCACAAGTCACTCGAAAAGTGTCATAATTCCATTAAATTTAGTTATTGGCTTCACTGAAAGAAGGAGACTGTCAATGCGAGCTCTTTTCATTGAAACTAATGAAGGAAGAAATTAGTTGTAAAAGTGATTAGTTGGAAATTCTCATTTATTTAATCTACTAACCGACTACGTGGAAATAGTCTCCGTTATATTTGAATATTTACGTTGGCTATTAACATACAAGTTTCTGCGTAGTCGTCCATAATTAATATATATAGTTTCTTTGAATGTATCGAGCATCCGGTTTTGGCTAGAAACTCTGAATTTTAGGAAAAACTACAATATTTTCAAGTTATGAATTTGTTCTGATCATGAATTAAAGCATTTAAAAAATGAGATAGAGGAGCGACGCACACGGAACAAACTTTATGACGTACAAATATTTATTTCATGACCAGAGTGAATTCACTGAATTTCAATTACAAAGCAAACACAAAGTACCAAAAGCAAATCTCAATCATTTTTTGTAATAGCCGACTTGCAAATTAAAATTAGCATGGATTTGGCAATTACAACTTTTTCTACTACGTTTTATCTTTTAACATATCATTAACTATATTATGTTCATAACATAACCACACGCTTGGTTTGGTTTTTCATGCAACTGAGATCAAATACAGATAATGTCTTATTTTATTTGCAACTCGTACATATATTGCATATGTATACTTGCAATGAATTCATTGAGAATCTTAAATTGAGTGAGAAAAATTCCATAAAATTGTATTAATCCTTTGCAATCAATCGATTGAACTCGTGCCTTAAACCCATGATGAGTTGAAGCCAGATGTATCTAATTGATTGGTAATTTTTTGGAAAGTTTTAACGCTATACAATATACATATCAATAGACAACGCGAATTTTTGTACATCTACTTCCCAGAAGCTCATAAATATTTAGATATTCAAATATGTACAATGCTTTTCAGCTTGCATTTAGTCAGGTGGATGCTTCATTTATGTCGAGCATGCAGCAACTTATCGGCCCACCCTAAGCAATACGTTTTTTTCATAATTTCAGCGTCGAAAATGGCGTGGATTTGAACGTATTTGTATTCAGTTTGTTTGTCACAATAATCTCAAGCTTTTACTAATGCACTCGACAACACTTTTGACATTGAAACTTTGATTTCCTTTGATCCCAACCCTCAAAAAACTTTGCAAGTAAAGATGACAGGAAGATGAGTTGAAATTTACGCAGTAATGAAACTTTTAATTTGGACTCTGTATCTCATAAATTTGTATTCATTTGCTACCCATATGTGGATGTGTAAGATATAATTTCCAAGTAAGTATTTATTATCATCACTACATCTGGCATTAATTGTTGCTGATAATCTTTCACATCCTCCCATCATTTGAACTTAATTTACATGTAACTCCTCGGATTAAATTTCATTTTCCTGTTAAAAGGATGAATGAAAACCGGATTTCAAACAGAAGATGTACTCCTTTGCTTTTACTCTCAACTTACACACGCGTTATGGCAAATGATCTGGTTTTTAGTAGTAACAAACCAGACTCTTATTCCCTCATTCATTTAACTACAACCATGTGCAATAAAATTTCCATCGACACATTTCTATTGAGCAAGCAAATGATAATTCATTTGAAATTTACAAGAAAAAGAAATTGTTTTCCTCATTGCATTATTCCTAAATTCTAAATTATGTTTTATTTTAGGTTACATAACTACATAATATGGTTTTGTAATAGACTAGATTTTCCGTCAATGAAAACCACATTTGGTTTGTTTTATGTAAATTTATTATTATTTATGTGTTACCCACACCGTCCGTCTGTTCTGGAGAAATTTAATACTGAGAAATAGACCTTGTTAATTACCACTCGTCATAACAGGATATTGTAGAAAAACAACGAAAACCAGAAAATTTGTTGGAATTGAAATCTAGCAAACATCCTCCATTCGAATGAATGAATAATGTTTTTTTTTGCATTTTTTATATGCTACGTACCCTCTACATATTTAAGCTTAAGCTGGTAAAATTTAAAGTTCACACTGATTTCCAATGGATTAATGAATGAATGAAGCATTGCATGTAAAATCCAAACCAACCAAACCACAAAAAACTAAGGCGCGTGGAAACGTAAGTTGGGTTCACTCCTGTCAACAATTCTGTAAACTATTGCGAATTGGAGTTTAAATCTCAATTACAAACAATCCTATCTTTAAAACAAACAAATACTTGAATAGATATCAAACACCTTGTGTAACAATTAATTTACGCATTCCATCTTTGTTTTATATTACAAAATTAGGAATTGGGCTTATTTATAGAGCCACAAAGAGTTTTCCCTTTCTTCAATTGGCTTACTTGGTACATCTGCCTTTTGCCTACGTACAAAATTGATTTGCATGCACGTCTTCAAAAATCAATGTCAAAACAATGTTATCATCCCTTTTCAATCTACTATAGCCTTCCCGTATAGAAATTTTCCACATTTTTCTGCATAAAAATTGTGTCGAATTCTGCAGGAATGGGGTGGCTAAAGTTGGGTGCTTTGTCTGAATAATTATTCTGCAGAATTAATTATGCAGAAAATACTGTTTTTGCATTATGACTTACAATTTGTTAGTTTATTAATCCAATACAATTGTAATTATGTGATCTATTTTTTTGTTTTTCTTAAAGTAAGACTTGTCGATTTTTTTATTTATAAAAATCTATACAGGAAAAATAAATGCAAATTTCTGCATGTTCATTACTCAACAATTTTTATGGAGTATTCCGTATTGCCAATTCTTCATAAGAATTCTCGGCTGAAAATTTCTTTTCCTGGATGGTAAAGGTGTCGAATTGTGCATAATTCGACATAACATTTCTATACGGGTTTTTATACACAGAAGATTGAGATATATGTCGTGGAAAATTTTATAGCTCGATCGTGCCCTAAATTTCTCCCCACATTCAATATCCAGTCTTTAGAATTTTTATCAAACTCCGCTTGATATCAACAATAATAAGAAATCTATATATACATATGAAATAAAACTTGAAAGGGCAGAGGTTGAATAACTTTTAAAATGGCAAAAAATATTCCTTTCCCTTCCTTGTTTTCCTTCTGTCATCCATGTATGTCATTTCAATATCAACTTCATCTTCTTCACCCTCTCATATCATCTTTGCTTTACTTAGTGTCAAATTCCCAACCACACGACCCAAGGGAAACAAACGCGTGTACAACACATCTTACAAAATTAAAATTCTGGAAAAATAAGAAAGTGAAAGAATATTTTACCCGTCACTTTTTATTATTCAGAGTAGCAATTTATGCTGAAAAGAAGGAATGCTGAATATTTTTTATTTGCACGCACTCCCAAACATGACCCTGAACTGACAAGAAACTCTATAAGATGTAAACAAAGTTTTATTTTACTGTAATTTCAGATGAAATGGAAATTGGAGGCGTGCTATTTTTTATTGTGCTATTGCTATTTTTTTTATTATAATAAAGTTCATTCACAATGTCATGCGGGGCAATGTCACCATGTTTTGGTAAAACTGATCTTTGCTATTCAAAAACTTGTCAAAGAACTTGCACAACATTTTCTTTTCATCAGCCACGTCATATTTCCAGTGGAAAGGATCAATATTCTTTCTCTTATCCAAGCACAAATTCAATAACAATTTTGCAATTCGTAGAAAAAAAATAATAAGGTATCATATTTCCGCGTAGTTTATGTACATATGTCAGTTCTCAGTTTACGCAAAATTGCAAGATGAAGAAAGTGCAAAAACATGGAGAGCAAAGTCCAAAATAACAATCTTGGTTATTCGGAAATATCATCCGTCGATCTAATACAATAAAATAAAAATAATAAGGTTTGTGGCCACCTGTACTTTGTCATTTCAAGGACGGAATGAAATGAAAAGTGTGGAGTACATATATAGCAAAACAATGTGACCTTTTATTGTTTCATTAATTGAAATCTAGTATAATGCGGTTTCTACAAATATTAATAATAATATTTTCCCCACTATTTAAATATCAATAAGCGTCAATAATGGTCCGATTTTTTCTCCGCCGGCTGAAAGTTGATTTAGGCGAAAGTAGTCCAAAGATTGTTTAGGTATACCAATCGTATAACATAGCGAAGAGCAGATCGAGGTGAGAATATGATAAAGGTAAATGCATAACAAATAAATAATCTAATGCAAACATCGACAACACAATATACAATACAATGACCTTTTTGCAAGATAACGTTTCTACCAAACAAGAGGATGACACTTTATTTGGATACAAAACTAACTGCGTTGTAATAGCAACTAATCAAAAGGCGAAATTATTAATGACTGTTGAATTTGAATAAATAGATACCTCCACAACTAAGCTTTATCCCAATTTATGGATTTCCAAATATTTGGGGAAACGACATTCAATATTGTTTCTGGGGTCATATTATTTATTATTGTCCTTTCATCTGACTCCAATTGACCCGAAAGAAATCTGTCGATGGCTTGTTTTCATGCAAATAAATCTCTTGTTTTTACATATCTTTTACGAATTAGCCAGATCTGTGTTCCATCATAATTTAATACGCTGCTAGATTTTTTTGTTTAGGTAAATGACTCAGTTCAATGTCAAAATATTCTCATGATGACTAATAAATGAAACAAATATTTTTACAACTTAAATTATAGGGAACAACGACGTCAAAATTACAAAGGCGACAGTTAGATGATTCGCTTCGTTGGTTCTTTGGTATGAAGTGAAAAATAGATTTGTTTTGTCATCAAAATATTATAAATTTCGCTTCTCAAATTACAAAACATTCATGTCAAAACCGCACATGATAAAAAAGTTTATAATAACAATAATCTTATCTAGAATTTGAGATAAAATTAAAATTATCCGTTTAATTGCACATGTCCTGGAACACATTTTGAAATGGATTACAACGAGGTTAGTGAAATCTCATCTCACCTTCTGTAAAAACTCTCCATTTAAATAACTAGCACATTTTTGTGGGATGAGATCAGAAGAGGCTGTATGCATCGTGTACATTCCACTGCAACATACAACACATTGTATGGGTATACATACATCAATTGCATACAAATTCAGTCAAATAGTTTGGCACGGTTTTTCTGCCTTGCATGTTGATGGGATACTTGAAAAAACATTGCAACAAGTGAGCAAAAGCCAGACAAACTTCTTCTTGTTGAAATAAAAATCCCGTTATTTTCATGTTGCATTTTTCACAATTTTTTGCTCACTTTTTAATGCCCATCTTCTACCTTTTAGTGTCAATGGGCTCTTCCATTTCAAACAGAAGGAGCAAAAACGAATAAAATGTCTGCACGTATTTCAGTTGAATGAAAGACCGAAAATCTCCCGTTAGTCCGCATTCCTTTCCCCTCTTCCTCTGCCTTTTATTTTTTACCAAACACAACATTGAACCATTTTTATAAACATGAATTGAAAGTTAGTGCCAAAGGAAAGTGGCGAAGAAACAAAACAATGCCAGAGAAATGAAAACTAATTGATTTTCTATTTGCCCCATTACTAATAAATGCCAACATTGTTATTGCAACTACTCACGTTAAACATTGGACAGTTATAATTTCAATCACTTGCAACCAGAAGCACGAAAATCTGAAAAAAACATACAATCCCTAATCAAAAAGAGGATATTTATGGAAATAATTTATGAATTGCCCTGTTTTTTTTTTAGAAAACTACAAATAATTTTCTTTTGTAACGAATGTTTGTATGCTGTAGATATTTATTTAACGAGTGCTCTGAATTCCATTCAATTTTCATGATAAAATGACCAGGCCACGGCCAGGGAAATGATAAACGCGATTTTGCAAACAACGCAAAAAAATGTACAACAAATAGCGTTTAAATTAGGTATAAATATGTAGGAGGCTCATTCTCCTTTTTTTTGAACTGCTACAGTTATGCCTAATGTTGGCAAGTGAGAATTGGCAGTTGATTGAGTTTAAAGCGTCATTAGAACTCCACTTCATAAAAGGTAGACGGATGTAATCATCTCTTAAAATCTCATAACTCTTAACGAGAAACTCATTGATCTTTACCAAGCTTGGCGAAATCAATAAAGTTGTGCATTTGAAGCTCCTTCACTTCCTTCAAAGCTCCTGTCTGACTTTTTAATGGCATTCATGTCTGTACATAGTTGAGGAAGCAAACTGATTTCATATTTGAAAGATGAGGTGTCTGGCTGCCAATAAATATTTGCAAAGTGAATTTGGCATTCTCACTACAAAACTCGATGCATGAGAACAATTAAACTGCCAAAGAAAAGTAATTAACCCCAAATTGATGGCGACGAAATTTGAGTCTTTCCCCGTTGACCTCTCCAATCAGCTTAATTTTTGGAGACTGACCAATTCAATTGCGTCTATCCCAATTCATATTTACTATTAATATGAGAAAAATATTCCATAATAAATTCCAGACAGTCCATTAAAGCATCAAATTTCAATATCCAAAGCCAGCCGGTGCATTTTTCATGAGAAAGTTTTATTAGTGTGTCTATCCATTTAATTCAATTTGTTCTGGTCATTACTGGTTTAGCATTTTATTAATGTTTACACATTTAATCCCATTGTCACATTCAACCTCCGCTAAAATAAAATAAAGTTGGCAGGCAAAAATGCAACGACTGCGACTGACTGGGCTAATTATATCAACAAATAGAGAAAAGAGTCAAGAGATTAGTTGCCTTCATTTTTCCACCTTTGCATTTCTTTTTCAAATGTATGTTTGGGTGTACAGACTGTACGCTACGTTAACGTTACAAATTGCAGCGACAAAGTAAATAAAACAAAAAAAAACAAATTAGTCCCGCAACGCAAAAGTTAAGTTTAAGTTTTAATATATTCCAATGCAGTCTCATCTTTTACTTTTGATCTTTGCTACACTCAAGGTGCCAAAAATGTTGTTGGCTTAAGTAAAGGCAAGAAGATGCTTCGCTTTGCCTGCCGATTGATAATAATGAGTAATAATGACAACATAAAGGAGTCTGCCGACCGCTAAGTGCTTTAACTATACAAAAGCTCCAGTCCTTTGACCTGGCCTACTTAAATTGTCTCTTTTCATAATATTCCAAAGCTGCACCTTGAATTATCCCTGTATCATGTCTCATTGCCAAAATCCTAAATCCCGTCAAGTATTTTGGAAATTAGGATAATCGCCACTGTTGGCTAGGATTAGACAAAATTTGGCAATTGTTAACTAGTCCAATTTAATTAGCAGTTCTTGACAAAGAGTAAATTTAAGCAAAGCAAATTTTTGGGAGCCAATTAACAAGTTTACCAGAATTTTTATATGGTGCTATAAAATATTAAACCTTTACTAAATAATTACCAATTACTTTATTACTGTATGGAGCTACTACCTGATTTTATTTACGTGGTACATATGTGATACAATTGCGACATGGTATGTAAGTTTATATATTTGCACTGTATTAAATTATGATGTCAAACAAAGACGAGTGTAAAAAAGAACAAAGTAATTCATAATTCATTCATGGAGTTTGCTATCTCTGGTTGTGGTGCCAATGGTATTGGGGGATGTCGTAAGCAAATTCCACTGAATGAGCATAAAATTGTTAAACATGCATAAGAAAATTAATCTCATCCATACAATGAAACATGTTCAAATAAAACAAGCAAATCCGTGCACCATAAAGATAAAACGGGAATTACGAGCTGACTCCAGTCTACTACAGTTCCTGTGACGGGATGTTGTGGCATATTATAATATTTATACCACCTACGACATTTTTTTGTTGTGCTAAATTAAATTGTAGTAGGTAAAACATAAATTTGCCAAGGATTTTGGGAAATTTATTTTGAAAAACTACAACATGCATTCTAATTTGGCCAATCCTTGCAAAAGATGTAGCAATGTACTTAGTTTAGGATGGGTTTTTTGAACAGATTGCATCTGTCATTCCAAGAATAAGTTTGGTTCTGTTGATTTATGTCATGGGAAATATTTGCCTATTGTTTACAATTCTGCCACAGCCATAAATTCATTTCAAATTTGGGACATTACATACACATTCATTGCAAACTATTCCCAGAACAGTGTGGCATGGCACAAATAGGTGTGAAAACCATTATCACCATTTAAACTATAATCTTTTTTATAAAGTATTGTTTGATCATATGCTTGCTACCCATGGCAACCAATGGAACGTTGTTTGTATTGGGATTCTCACATAAAATAAAATACATATTTCACGCCACGTTTAAAAAGGAGCATCTTGGATGGGTTTTGTAGTTGGGCGTTTTGTAGGTGGGTGGCTTGGTGTCAGTTCAGATCAAATCAGTGCAAAAGTTGAGATGGTTTTATTTGTACCTTGTTAAATGCTTCTTCACAGTTCGCTGTATTCATTAATAATAATTATTATCGTTTCTCTGCATTTTGATAACTCCTGCAACATCTGTCTGTCTCTTTTCTTGGCTTTCTGCATAAACTAGCAAAAGTTGTGAATTAGCAAGTGAAGTGTGAAACATAACACGTGCTGCTTTAAGCTTTGTCCAAATCTCAATTCCTCTTCCGCCTCCCAACAAACCAATGCCCACTGCATATTATGAGAAAGCTTAAAAGAGTAATTAATGCAGATTATTGTCTGCTCCTCTACCTCCAAATATTTAAATCTAGTTAATTGTAAATATTTAATAATAAGTAGGCCAAGTCTAGGACTAAGTCATTGCCATTTGCGCTCACAGCTTAGTTAAACTGTAAAACTAAAACTAATTAGCATTTTAAATAGAATAAAAGTGTAACCTTTAAAAAAAGTTATGTATATAAGTGCTCAAACATTTCGTTGAGATAGATTTTGTGAGCAAAATCCTTCAATTTAATTTTTGTATGTATATATGTTACAATTCGGGTCCCATGTTTTTCTTTCTTTCGCAAGTTGTATTCATGATTAATTTGACTTTCTGATAATTAGGGATTCATTCCTTTGAATTGAAGACTAGCCATGTGGAATTTGCAGAGAGCACAATGGGTCCAATTCCAAGAAATTTGGACGATTAATCAATGAATTGATAAATAGGATGATCAATCAGAACAAGCAAATAGCTAATTTGATTCAAGCATGTCAATACCGAGAAAATCTTTTGAAGAGATCAAAGATTCCAGAATGAAGGATTGGAATGAATATTTATCTTTCTAATGCATAGACTCCCGTTGCTTTATCTTGTGTAATTTTCATCCCTTTTACCTTGTTTGCAGTTACCTTAACAGAAAATCATTTCTCCTTGCCCTACATTTGATAAATAGAAACAGCCACCACTCACTCATCTTCCTCCATTTGAGCAAAGTCTAATTTTATATTTTAGAGCCTCATGCAAAAATTGCATAGCAACAGGATTGACATATAATATATGCAAAGTATACCTCTCCCTACTCCCTGTTGTTTCTGATCTCAAAAACTTGTCTCTCCGTTATTACGTGCAATAGAAGTGGCCAAATTGACACGTTTATTTATATGGCAAATTTTATTTTTGCAAAAAAATGTGGAATAAGTCATGGCAGCAAAAGGGAAAACAGTAAAAATTAGGATTGCCATATATTTAAATGTTTTATGGCTGTGTAGTGATGGCAATAAGAAGTGGAATCTCATTTCATTACTTCCTCTGCCGTCGTATTTGTAATGAGCAAAGAGCAACACGGAAAATGTTGTCCATGGCTCTGTTCTCATTCTTTTAACATTAGCACTCTCTTTTTGACTTTATTGCATATTCTCAGTTGGCCAAATACCCCAACCCCTTTTACATATATGTTTGTATATGCACTCAATTTCTGCCATGTATAATGAAATAAATATCGGGAGAGTACATTAATGGCAAATCATTTCTTAAGTGTATACCACCAAGAGTTTGTGTCCCTGGTTCACTTTTAGCTAAACATAATGGGGCAATAATGACACAAAAGTAAAACGCAGATATGTATCGACGTTTTGTGATTGAGATCGACGACACTTTGAACAATGTTATGATTACGTGTATATTTTAGGTCATTTGCTGATATGTTACCACAATTCACTTTCTCTATCGTTAATAAATAAGTTGTCGATGAAAAAATTGTGGAGAAAGGAAAAACACTCAAGGAAGTCAACGTCCATCAACTTATCCCCTCGACGGGGGAACGGGGGTAATGATCTGCTTGCTATATATACAAATTAATAAGGTTCTATTCATTGGTGATCAAAGGGTTGGACGTTATTCGGTTAAATAATTAGGCTTATGGTAGAAAGGTGAGTGGGTGGAGTGGGAGTCTTAAAATACTTTTAAATCAATGCTTTCTTCTCTATGCTTTATATGTCTTTGCATCATGGTGGGTCTATTGAATACCAACTATTGATGCTTTCTTTGCAATTTTAGGCCACACTAAATCCAAGGATTACAAAGTATCTAAACAAATTATAGCAGAATGTGTTGTGCAAGTATTTTCCCAACAATTAAGCTTTTAAGATGTATAGTTATAAGGGTATTGGATGGAGTTGAGTAGTTTCTTGAACTCGGTTATTTATTGTTAAGTCTGGAACTTGAACATAAGAGTTTTTTTCTGGACTTTTATATAAGGATCATTATTTACATGAACTATGTACCTACTACCTCAACTTTTGAGACGTAAACATTACATGTCTGGTTTTCCTTTACATTTCTTGGAAATTATCAATTTCTCAAGCTTCGTTCTTGTGTATAATTTCTTGTTACTTGCTCTGTGTGGGTTACATTTTAATTGCACGTACGTACAAAATCTGAAGCTTGTTTGTATTTTCTTGAATACAGTTTAAAATGGATGGATTTTGTAAGTAATTTCTTAATCAAACTTATTATGAATTTGTCTGATTGACAAAACTTTTTCTTATCTCAGAAAGTTTGTTATCGGAACAAATGAGATTGACATCTAAATTGGGGTTAATTGTCTGCGGCCTGTGGTCTAAAATGGATAATTTTGATGCATTTTTCTTCCTATTTTAGATCTTGTTTGAAAAAGTTTCAAAGTATGTATGCAGTATACATATGCCATACACGCTTCTTTTTACAATAGACAAAATTTTAAATAATTTGTTTTTCTTCTATTGATCTGCATTGCATATTCTGCATAAGAATTCTGAAAATTAGAGACAGTACAATTCAAACCAATCATGAGACCATGGACATAAACCAATAATTCAGATTTTCAGCTCTATTTTTTATAAAATTAGTTATTCAATTTTTATTTTAAACATCTTTGTCATTTTTTACAAGTTATCTAATAATAATAACTTTTTCTTGGGTTCATCCTTCAGTCAATGTCTAAATATTTTATAGAATTACGACTTTGTTTTTGTTTTTCTGTTCCACTTTATTCTTCAATCGTCTAAAAGTTGATTGTTAAAAAAATGAATGATTAGCCAATGCATCTTTGTAACTAGATAGCTGCATACTCTCATCATATATTGCATATCATGAATAAAGTGTGTATTTGTAGATATTCCGCATGCGAATGTCCAACGACTTCTTTGGGATGTAAGGTTAGGCAAAGATGCTGAAGGATGTTGATTAATGGCATGCAAGATAACACTGTCCACAACCTATGATTTGGATTGTCCATGTCATATTTTCATTAAACTGTGCAATAATATTTTGATCAACTTCCATGACATTTACTTGATTTACATTTAAATTTTACCAAATAAATTCCATGAACAGAGGACAAGCATAAAAAACAGGGCGAAGGACAAAATCCATGCAAAATTAAGTAAATTTATATTATCCGGCAACAAGTAAACAAAGAGGAAAATTACTAATAACAAACCTTGAGTTGGTTATGATTGAAAGCTTGTTTTTTTCTCCAACTTTCTGTTAATTATATGAGACAAAGTTTTTATATTTTTGGTGAATTCAACTTCATTTGTCACCAAGAGCAAGGAGTAAATACATACATGTTTTCTTATTTTTAGAGATGCAACAAAATGATCATTTACCTCACTTTTTGTTACATCGTTCATCAGTGTCATGTCATGTCACAGATCTACCTATTTATTTATTTTTGGCTGCATTCATTCATTGTGCTCTCCTTCCTTGTCTCCAGTTGGTGACTGCTGTGTTCTTTAATTAAACTCTATGTTTTGTCTAACCAACCATTAACAGGGATGGAATCTTAAAAATAGGAAAATACATTTTGTCCTCTTTTAACAGACTAACAAAACCGGGATTTATTATCGTGCTACACTTTTGCAAAGTAACATTTTGCTGCAAAAGATGAAACAAATTACAAACTCAACGGTAGCGTTAAACAGTCAAACTCAAAACATACTTTTCCCAAGGCAATCCTATGCAAAACTTGCCAAATTTAAGAGATATGTATGTACACGGTTTTTTAAGCGGAAACATCTAAATCTATTTAGGTTTGATCTTATTTGTGACTATGTATGTGAAAAGGTGCCATTTTTTGTGTATATCAAATAGTCACACTTGATCTTAATGTAACCTTAACTGCAACCGCTTTGATTGCCAGGTATACAAATAAATAACATTGTTTTCATTATAAATCGCACACACATGTAAATATATGCAAGGTTCGTGTCCAACGTGAAGGGGAAATTAAATGTGGCTTGTATAAATAAATATACATGGAGTCAAAATCATGGAGTGTTTGATGTAAACTAAGTATGTACCACCCTTGGAGTTTGAATGGTTAATGGGGCGATTAATTGAGTTGATAAGAAGGAAAGGAAGTCATTCATGACTTGATTTCTTTCTCCCTCAGATTAAGTGGTTAATTATTACTGGTGTTGAGTGGCTCTGACTTGTACTAATTTATTTACTAATTGCTCACCACATTTACTCCAGCAAACAAAATATTTTGATCCACTTAAATAAAACTCTTTCGTTTTGTAGTTCAATAAAATTCATTGTTGGGAAATAAAAGAAAAGGATAAATTTGGGGCTTGTACATAAACCGCATCAATTGTTGTTGCAATGGAATGCAGCAAAAGAGTGCAAAGTAAAACTCAGGCTGCAAAAATTGAACTACAGTTACAAAAATTTGTTCTGGTATTTTATTGATTCTAATTTTGCATTTTTAACAGTGGAATAAAATTGCACGTATGAAACGTTTCAAATGTTTCAAATCGCTGAATGTAATGAGGGAAGTTACAGCTATAAAAATTTAGTGTTACTTCTTCTTGTTAAATTAAGTTGTCTGTATCAAAACATGAAATTTTTCTCAAGTACAATTTTAGATTTGTAACACACATTTTTTAAAAAGGTGTTGGCATATAACAAAACATTCTGAAATCTGCATTTGCTGTTATGGAAAAGTAGCACACGGGTTTCCCAATAATTTCCCAACAACCAAACTCCTTCTTTTCTTATAAAGCTATAAATTTGCATCCTAGAAGGATTAGAGTCTAAGCAGAAGATTTTAGGTAGAGGATTAAGTTTCATGGTATAATAGAAAGACTAGGACAATGTGGATTTTGTTAAGGGATTGCATCAACGGAGTGCAACCGTTGCACCTGAAACTGAAATTAAATGTTGAGTGAATTCATCTATTTAGGGCATGAATTTAAGCGTCACTTAAATTTTGAAGCTAAAATAAAACGTCACACATTATGGTCAATTTTTTGTCTCAAAGTTGGCAAATTGATGCTAACAAACCCAAGCAAATATTTAATACACGAGGCTTCATGTTTTCCCAAACTTACAAAGCACACAAAAGCTTTTTTTTTTACATATCTATTATTTCTCTGAATTAAACTGTTTTCCATGTTCATTCAATAGTTGTTTTCTTTCCGAAAAAAATTATTTAATTCAATTTTTAAGCATTTCAAATTGTTTACACTTGGGCTAAAAATTTGGCAAACAAATCTTTCAATGCTATCAACCTGAACACGGGAGAAGGATTAGGCAGCAAAAACTTATTTAAATAACAAGAGGACAATGGGTATCAACTTTTGTATAATTATAGGTATTAACTTTCCAGGGGATACAAAATTTGCAACTCTTTTTAAAAAAGCTGTGAACTTTCTCCCCTTCAATTTTCAAGTTTTTTTTTAGCTCCCCACGAGGAGTCCTTTATCTCCATCCTTTGCCGAGTTTAAAGTAACTTTTGTAGGCGACATGTCAAGAAGTTGGATTGATTCTCCTTTGATTCCGACCTAGTGAATCTCATCCCAAACGTGAAAGCTCAACTCGTGCAACTCAAGGTTGAATCTTGCAAGGTCAATACACCAAAATATTATTCTTCTTCGCTATCTGAGGAGAAAAGATGAGTTCACGCGTGCAAAGTTTCTCATACGTCATATGCTTTGCTATTATCAAGGGAGCTTAATTTAGTTTAATTTATAATCTTTTTATCTTTCCTTGGTTGACGTAGGTTAATAAAATAAAATTGTTCATTAGCTCAGCTTGAAAAGTTTTGTTTTAATGCATGTGAAATTTTTTGTTACGTTTCAGCAAAATTTCCATCTCTTACGTGGGTTGGCTATTATTTTGTTCTTGTTAAAAATTATTTAATACTGGTATTGTTGGACAAAGTTTGGAAGGCTTTAAAAACTCTGTGAGGTTGTTTGATGTGGCAAAATCATTGTTAACTTTATTTGAAACAAAGTTTTAAAACTAAACGTGGGTTTTGGGTCAAACGAAAAAGGTTTTAAGTTTGATGGTTTTCCTCTTGTTTTGTTTATAGCTTTCACCTTTGATGATTGTCTTTTCCACTTACTGCTCCCACCAAAGCCCGTGTCCTCTTTCACCTACAAACAAACGATGAAAGTACAGAGAAAGCTGATGACTTACAATTTTCAATTCCAATCATCCAGAAACCAAAACCAAGTTGGTGGGCACGCACGCATGGAAAACGTGGTTTGTTATACAAAAAGGGTTTCAGCACGTTGGCAAGAAATGGTTTACTTATTATTATGCTCATGCCCCCCACTTTTAGGGTCTATTACAAAATCCCTTTCGCCTTTCTGGAGCTAAAAGGGTTAAATTGGTGGGTACAGGTGTGTCACATAGCCTCACTCTTGGTTCATCATATGCACAAGGTTAAAGTAACAGATCAAATGTAGAGTTCAAGGTTTGTTTGTGTTCTGTTCCAATAAGCACTTGGCTTGCTATTCTGTGGTGCATAGAAATCCATGGAGAATGTCCTCGAAAACACTTGCCCCTTCTCAAGTGTTGTGTTCTCCTAATTGTGTCAATAAAGTCACAACTTTTCTGGTAAAAGGTTGACAATTTGACAAGCCACCTGTAGTGTGGTTTTTGCTCATAATAGAATATTAATGTCCTTGAATGTCAACCTTCTATTTTAAATATTGCAAAAAACATGACAAAACTTGTTGTAGCTTAGAGAAAGGGATTCTAATCCCTATAAGCCGCTCTCTCTATATTAAGAGGTGAAAGTATTGCATTTTATTTTATGAATGAAGGAATGACTTGTAGAAACTAACTGTTGGCCTATACCTTCAAGTTATTGTTATGCAGATGGAAAGAAATTCCGGTTCTACAACATCATTGTTTTATTTTACGTTTACGTCATGGGTGTGTTGTGTGTTGTGCTGTCATTGACTGAGTCAAGCCAAAGCTAACCAACTTCATTGAGAAAACGGACGGAAATGAAATGTTTGTCGTTTAAATGTTTGGTTTAGTGACTCGAGAAAAATTCTTGGACTTGTGGCTGTGGCTTGTTTTCCTTCCTTCCAAGAAGTAAATGAAAATGCAGAGTTCTTATTTCTTGCTATTGATTGACTATAACAATTTCATTGATGAGTGAGTTGGACTTGGAGAAGAAAAAGAGGCTTGGCCTTTGCTAGGCCAAAGTCCAACAGTTCTCTTTAAAATGAAACAAGTTATCACTCATCTTTGTCATCGCTCTCATCCGCTTTTCAATTTTCCTTAAACTTCATCCTGCTTCATGGCAGACAGGCATCAAATCAACCCAAAGCCGGATATTGCTTGTTTTAACTGACAGGATAAAATTGAGTAAATATTAAATTGGAATTGTATTTAAACATTTTCCAATTTGAAGCTTGCTGGAAATGATCAGTGCAAATTTTTCGTGGAAATTTTGCAAAAAGTTAAGTCCACTTTGTTAATAACCTTATCGGTCAGTGTCATCTCATTTTATGAGGAGTAAGCGGATTATGTCCGAAATTGCATATTATCTCTTCTTTATAGATGCTTTGTAGTGGATTATTTATGTTTAATGGTAAAGCTTTTCCATAAGAATACATGTACTTATATGCCATTTTAATTGACAGTATTCAAAGATACTCGTTGAGTATTATGTAACATAATGAAATCAGAACATGTTTAAACTAAACTAGAGTTAACGCAATTATATGAGTTTAATAACGTGCCTTTCAAAATTTTTGTGGTTTTTATGGTTCCCTTCAAAAGTTTTGTTAGTGGATTATTACTATGAAAAGTCCCATGGTTTTATATAATTTTGCTTAATTCATTTAATTTTGCTGCTTCTCTTTTTTGGCTGTCAAATCCTTTAAACTTTTTGGGGCTGTTGCTTTGCGTGGCTCAACTTTATTAGTTCATGACATTTGATGGTACAAAATGGGAAATGAGTTATTGGTAACAGACAGGCAATCTGATAATGAAAAGCTCAAAAATCTTGCCAACTGATGATGATTCCAGTTCCGTCCGTTTTTGTTTTGTATGGAATAATGCAGTGTCTTTTGTCACCTACGCCCTACACCACCAAACGACCATCGGCCACACCCAATGCCTACCTACTTTTATGAATGAATGATGATAATGGACATTAAAGGGTTGGAACATCCTTAAAACGCGTTCATTACACTTATAAACCATGTAGTCCATTCTATAATCGGTAGTTCTCTTGTCAGATCCCTCACTTAAGACAAATTAATGGCATTCAAGTTTCCTATATTTGGTAAACTACATCTCTTATCTATTCACCACAAATATTATCGAGGCAAAGCATCTCATTAAAAGAAATAAGCCTGTTATTTAACCAAGTAGCAAAGGAACTACAATACAATGAAGAGGAAAAAATTTCAAATATTTAGTCGAATAATTAAGGGAAATTAAAGGCAAGCATAATAGAATTATATTATGGGGCTATTAGATAACAAAGTTGGGTGGAGAGACAACTCCTTGTTAAGTGAATGTGATGAATGGACTTTTATTCGGATAAGAACTCTTGAGACATTTGCCTTTGACCTTATTTGAACATTTGCTGCTATTGAAATTTAATCAAGGGCTCAACGCACTACATTACATTTTATTTTATCAATCTCATTTAATACTAAAATCCTTAAATTGAGCAATGTGTATGTAAAGTGTGTAAATAAACGCATAAATTTCCCTACTAAAACACAGTGAATGGGTAAACAATTCGTGTCAAGAAACTTGTGCTTAAACCTTAATTGCAGAGTATACTGCGAACGTAGCCGTAAAATAAAAATAACGTTGGCTTGCTCCAGACTTTGTATTATATAACATGATCCTTCGACTAAATTCAATATTGTCTTCACGCACTTTGCGTCTAAGGTTACGCCGTATACTACTTTTATAGGAAGAGGACAAGCAATTTAGTCCATTTACACGTGTAAAGAGCTTCTTTCACAAGATCACATGCTGCTCCAAGGCATCTCCCATCCCTCCCTTTTAATTCCAAATTCTTCATTCTAAACATGTCTCGATAATTTATCAATTTCCCTGCCCATTTTTGGACATTATTAAACTAAATTGGACTTGAATATGTGAGACCTTCAGTTGAGGATTAAAAATTTGAGGGATCCGGAAAATGAATTTAGCCAAATAGTACTTAAAGCGGTCGTTTTCATTGTATAAAATGAGGAGAAAACGTAAAAGGAGAACATTCTTTGAGTGAGCAATTGGATAGGATTATAATAAGGTCGTTCTTGTTAAATAAGAAGATTTAAAACTTTTATAATTTCTATTACATAAGGTTGGGAAAAGGTTGGGAATAGGATTCGGAATTTCATCAGAGAAATGAAGGTAAAGAAGACATTCCACGGCCTTGGCATTCTTCTTCAGCTTAACTCGCGTTCTAATTCCTAAACGTAACACATAACTCAATATTTTATGGAATGACAATACAAAAATATGCGTAGCCAAGTGAAAGGCGCATTCCACAAACGCTGGCATCTAAATAAAAATGTTTTTGTCTCATTTACGCATCATACTAGAGAAATGAACTTTGAGCAATTATAATTTAAATCAACTTATAATAAAATTTCCCCTCCTTTTTATGTCATTTTACGTTCATTCACTTGGCCCATTAAAAGCCATTGCATTGCATAATTTTATGAGGGCAAACTTTACGCAGTTTTTTAACAGCGCAAGATTAGAAATTGGGCAATTTGCATGCCAGGCTGTAAAAATTAAACTGTGTAAAAATTTTGAAATCATCAGATAATATTATTATTTACTTGAGGGTGAGACCACATGAGTATAATAACGGAGAAAGAGAATAATGAATGGAGTTCATTCATTTGCTCGTAAAATCTTCATCTCTTTCATTGAGACGGGCTCAATTATCGGCTCGATTGAGATTCAAATTGAAGGTTTGACCCTCAATTGTCGGTCAATGATCAAGCAACCTCTTTCCCATAATTCCCACTTTCAATTACGCACTCCTCATAAATGCTTACATAAGCTTGTGGAAAATAATTACAAATATTTAAAGGATATTATATTTTAGCCAAATTGAAATAGTGGCAGTGTTGAGGATGGTTATTAGCCATAAAACAAAATAATGTGGAGAAAATGTCCCATGGATGTGATAAGTAAACATGAGATTGGCGCATAGCAATTAAAACTAGTTCGATTTACTTTGAGTTATTGGCCACTCTAGTTTTTACTGTCTACAAGTCCAAACATAAGTTTGGGCAAAGTGCAATTATTCCCGTTTTATGCTCATCCATTCACACTCATGATCCGAGTTTGGTCAATTGAAGGGAAAATATATATGACAATTTCATCCAAAGAGTTTCACATAAATGGTCTGACAGGCCAATGTTCTTTACATTACGATTCGAGCGTTACCGACACACATAAAGTGACAGAAATAACGAAGACCGAGGTGAACATAAAAGTGTTCATAAAATTGCAGGAACCTCGTAAAATTTTCCCTCTTCTATGCAATATCTGTATTAGTCAACAGGAAACCAATAATGGCAACACTTGAATTTTAAACCCCAGAGCACAAGCCCCCATCATAACTAACTAGATCCTTATTTTGTAGATTTATTGCAACTAAAAGTACAACTAGACAGTTGCAACTCTAACTGCAGAACATTTTCAAATAGATAACATTAAATGCAGGTAAATATAAATTTTAAATGCATGTGGCAAGAAACATTAAATTAAATCTGCTCCTCCTCAAGTACTTAAATTGCCAGGTGATGTTATGTTTTAAATTCACATTTTTCAAGTTTTTAAAGCCATAAACCAAATTCTAGGGCGATAAGCTCACTTTTAAAATTTGAAATGAATGACATAAAGTATGCCAAAGAAATTGCGAATAATAGCTTATCAGCATATTTCAAGACATTTTACGACACTTCAATTTTGCACGCTGAAATTACAGTGTAATAGAATCAAACCGACGAAGGACTATATAATATACCTATTATATTTAATGCATTCAGTCAGCTTCCAAAGTAGAACGATTTCCGAGTTGAAAACTTTGCGAAAGGTTTTAACGGAGAGAGTGCAAAGTCTGCTTTAATATAATGTGTGGATATAAGCAGCCTCAATAACTGAAGGGGGTGAAACATCTCATAAAATGGCAATAAAATTGCAAGGAAATGTATTAAATGCAGATTTTTAACGTTAATTCGCTAGTTATGGCTGCTACAGTGCAAGCCAAATTTTATTGGCATTTGTGGGCAATAAATAATTAAACTCTTGTATTTATTAAAATTATGAGCCAACTACAAAATTAAAGTGTTTCAACTTAAAAACAAATAGTTTTTTCCACTAAACATTTTATTGCAATTCGTAGAATATATAAGTTTTTTTTTACTCTGCTGCATAAACAAGAATATTAACTTTGTATGCGTCTATTTAATTGAAATCCAGATCAAATTATTCAAAGAACACCTCAAAGCAAGAGAAAGCAGAATAATATTTAACTAGAAGCGCATTGTGGGTTGCATAAATGATTTGCGTGAGTGTGGGAACATTCCAAAGAAGTCATAAAATTTTGCAGATTCAACACTCCAACATTCCATCTCCGTAGTAGTTCGGTCAGATCAACAAGTATCAAGCAAGAGTCAATTTCACGCAACCCACAACATTGGCACATTACTCACATTCCTTATTGTCGTTAAATTGCACTCCAATTAATGGCATGTCAACATTCACAGTTCAGTCAGGTCACAACTTCACATGCTCTTCTGCATTCACATGATCCTCACCTAAGAAATTTGCTTACACATTTCTACTACTTGGAAACATTATCATGGTCAAAGAATGTTTGCACTTCTGCGAAAGGATTGGAAATTGTGGGCAGAATAATTGGATGACTTGTTTTGTTGTCTTCTTTGTGGTAACTAAACTAACCAAATATTCCTCCAAGATATTCCAAGAAGGAATTATAATTTGGAGGCGTTTTGGCACTATTTTTGTTGTGATCTCAAAAATATTTTACTTAGTCATCAGATAATATGATTAGTACAAGTATTTTATTTACGACGAAACCTGGTGATTTTGCTTTCTTTAATAATAAATTACAAGTGGCTTAGTATCCTTGACATATTTAATCAGAAACCGCAGTCTAGGCTTGTAATTAACTAAATCTACCTTTCTGAGACGAAATAATGAAATGTCACATTACATTATTTTTGGACAAAGGATACTTTATTTAATAGTGCAGAGTCCAACCCTTTCGTTGTATGCAGACCAAATAAAATATTTCATTTCCTTCCAATCTCCAGTTAATATTTCCTTTGTCATACGGGGAAATTAGATTGTGTCTGGAACAATATCATGAGCAAGCAAATGATCTTTCCATAAAAGGGAATAATATACAAGAGTAATAACACGATACCAAGAACAAAACAAAGGTTGGATCTGACTCATTTTATGAACTAATCATTCGAGACAAAAGTCACTTGCTCCATGAGGCAGTTTGAGATTCCTTGGTTCTAATTTTTTCTAGAAATTTGCAGCTTGCTGCTCTGACTAATAAAGCTAAGCGTCAAATGTAGGCGTATGTTGTAGGGATAGATAAAGTAAATGGACGGCAGTTGGTTGTTATAGCTAAAAAATCCTTATTGGGATAGGTACAGAAGATTTTGCACTTTTGGAATTTAGTTAGTTACCTTTTGCATATTAGTCACGTCTCATTTTGAGGCAATGACTTTTATTGCAAATTGTGAGCAGGTGTCAACTCATATCCCGAAAAACTAATGTGTCAACATGCAATAACAATAATGCTCCATGATCTCATTTTATTTGCTAGTCGGCCGCTTATTGTTTGTGACTAGTTGAATAAAAATTGCTATTTAAATATGACATAATTTGTTCAGTTTGGTGGAGCCAAAATGTTTTGTTGCTTGTTTTTTATACATTCCACGTAGCAACTAAAGCTAAACTACTATAGAATTAAGAATTTTGACAGAAACCATGGCCACAGCATAATGGAGAAGATGAGAGAAGAGTTTGTGTGATTTTGTATATTTTCTGGACAAGTCATTTCATGCGTGTGTGAGAGCTCATAAATATTCCACGCGTATTTAAAAGATCCTGAGCAAAGTTTGGCTGTCTCGTTTATTCCGGTGCTATTTAGTTAGTTTCTGGTAGCATGGTAAAAAGAGGGAATAGAATCCATGGAATCCATGGAATGGAATTTGGAGGGCAACGCACCCACAAGACAACTTTAGGATAATCCTCCTCGATTAAGTTTGCTAATACTCCATCCAACATTAACTCTGGAAAGAGTCTAAAGTTAAGCAGATCAATGGCTTAGTCTCATATTAATCAAAATTAAAAATCAAATAGGATTGAGCAGGTAAAATTGGATTACATAATCAATAGAATTTTACTTTCCCCAATCCAATTAATGTACTTACACATGTAGGCTTAAGCCTTTTATGCATACTTGAAAGGGAAAATGTTTTATTAAATCTTTAGAGGAAGAGAGTCATTGGATTGGAATGAAATCGTTGCAGGGAAGGCGTTATTTGTCTGCTCATTCCCATCTTTTATTCCTCAACTACCGTCTTTTTATTTGATCAGAATGATGAATAGTATTAAAGAACAGTTCAAAAGTCAAGGTTGGTCAAATTTCAAATTCTTCAGGTGGACGACGCATGAATATTAACGAGGATTAAAAACATACCTACAATTAGGATTATGACTAGTCCACTAACATAACCAACTACTACAACTTATTTACTACTACTAAGTATATATACTATAGCCATCAGATCTAAAAAAAATTCTTGTATTTGTGAGAGATTAATAATTACGTCTATATTTTTCTTACTCTGAAATTCCTATGAGCAAATAGTTTCTAAATGTTAATGACTCTTTGCTGCGTCGTCCATTTACAAGTAATTGTGTAGTAATGGGGGATCATGCAAATTAATTTTTTGTACAAATTAAAAATGCTGACCCTTGCTTATAGATGTATGGTTAGTTGTGTGGCGTGTCTGCCAACTTTTCTGAATTTCAGGTTCCGATTGAGACTTTATGAAAGTTTCAATCTCCCCAAATAAAAACCAGCTAGCGTACAACAAATTAGGATAAAGAATTTACCGTTCCAACTTTAATACTTGAAGCTTTTTAATATTTGTTATAGCCAAAAAGGTTGGAAATTTTTATTTTATTTTATTTTGATCCACTAATTTGTCAATATTTTAGTACAACAAGAATACAAATAAACTAGGTACATTAATGATCTTATATAAATAATTGGCTTTTGTCGGCTAAACTTTTGCAGACACTTTATATTTAATAATGCTCAAGACGAGAAGCAGAAGCTAGCCAAATAAATAGACATTCCACTTTCCTCGTACCTATTGAACTTTTATACATACAAATGTTATTGTATCCCACTCATTGTTATTTACGTACATTGTTCAAAAAAGAAAGAAGAGAGGATGGCTTGCAAAATAATTTCATGTATGCATGTTATTTATTGTTTTCGTAACTAAAGATAAGGTCATTGCAACTTTGTAATTATGAAAAAAATATTTACAACTTTTATACAAATTGGTTTTGGCTGTTGTTGAGAACAAGTGGGTGTGACCACAGGTATAATGAGCGAGCTAAAATTACCTACTTGTAAAAAATGCGCAAAGTAATCAACAATTCAATGCCTCTTATTAACTTGTTGATCAAAACAAAACACGTTGAGCGTACAACGTAACAAAGCAAAAGAGGTGAAGCTGCGTGATATGATCTCTGTATGTATCAACTAACTGGAGCTGTCAGTTTATGCACCCTCAAGAATGTATCAATTTTCAGTAAACGCCAACGCCAACGCTATTTTAAAGCATGATAATTGATTGTCTTTTATTTAAAAATAACTTTGTTTTGAGTTGAAAAACGTCAACAATTTTTTCCCAGATTTCTAAAACCGGCATCCATTGCACAAACAAGACAGAAAAAAAAGGGAGAACGTGCAATAACTTTAGAAAATTGGAAAATAAATGTTTATTTGTGACAAACGAGCCGTTTTGGGACAACTCAACAGTTAATTAGATAAAAGATATTTCATTGGCTACGCAAAGCAAGTATGTCTCAGAGGGAAATAAATCCATCTTGCTCTATCCGTGTGACTTGTGGTCATTTATACCAAAAATGTTTTTCACAAGTGTTATATAACCCAAACATTTCTCTTATATAACAAAAATATCTGTAAATCTTTTGTAGTAATTGGGCACAAAATATTTTCTCAGACAGACAGAGAGCACACTGTTACATAAGAATGAACAGGTGAAAATTGTTCAATCCATTTTATTACTTAACCGCATTAAGCCATTTTAAATCATTAGGAACTGAACTCTACGAGATGCGACATAGCAATAAAACTAGCCACTAACAAGGGCTACATAATAATCTCCCATTTAAAAAAAGTAAAACCGAGGTAGTACAAATTGAATCATTAGGTTGCTGAAGAAGTCATCAAAAGCAGACTCACACGTGAGTAAGAAGGGATATTAGGAGGCAGACAACCGAAGCCGAGCTATTTTTTGCCAATTGTGAGTGATTGAATTCGTCTGGCTACTTAGTGCTAAGGTTGAGGGGGCAAGCAAAAGCATAAGCAGCGGCTCAATTAACAAAATTGTCTTTAT
The DNA here is from genome assembly GCA_034698145.1 of Proisotoma minuta. Taxonomy (NCBI): domain Eukaryota; kingdom Metazoa; phylum Arthropoda; class Collembola; order Entomobryomorpha; family Isotomidae; genus Proisotoma; species Proisotoma minuta. The sequence goes on from JAQIXN010000175.1 coordinate 27,989, forward strand.
TACATAAGCAAACCAAACTGTTCGTGAGATTCAGCAGATTTCCCTAATTCATTTGAATTGTCGTTGACCCAAGGTTTTGTGTAATTCCTTATTGCAAGTGGAGCATTGGATTGGAGGGACTATAAATTAGTGGGGATTTACGCGATGACGTAAATACACGCTAATTAAATTTGCCTTCTCTTATTCCCAGACTTATTTAGAAGCTATAAAATATTTATAAAGTTATTAAGCAGATACAAGTCCCTTCTAAGACGCTATTTAAGTTTAAGTGCTCCAAATAAATATTTGCTGTACTTTGCTCGACCTCCTTAATTTATAAAACTCTGTCTGTTACATGTAAAGCGCAATTTGAGACGCATCTATAGAATGTGGCATAAGGCATAATTTATGCTGATTTTTAGCTCGCAAACTGAGGAGAATTGAACAAACAATGAATAAAAGAGATCATACAAACAATGAAGTGAAATCGCGCGGGAATGTTATGGTCAGGATTGGATTAAAGTATTACATAAATGAGTTGAAGGAGGATAATGAGCATGTGAAACACTGCATTGTTGTATACAGAGGTTATTGCATTGTTTACGTTCAAGGTTTCCCTACAAGCCAACGAACGAAACAACGTTTGGCTGAGCTGGAGAATGTTGACTTGACAAAAAACCTTGCACTTGGTACAAGCACTCTTATTACGATTACGAGACTGTTTGTCATATAAAAGATGTTTTTTATCATGGACGGCTACAATGTGATGTGGTATCTCTAAAGATGATGCTGGTTACACGTTGTTTGTTGCGTAGTAAAATAACCAGCAGGTATACCCACCACTCCATGACTCATGTGGAGTCACTCCTTAGACGAAATATGTGTTTTGAATAATTACAACCAAGGAGACATGTCGTTGAAATTGAGATTGTTTTGACCGTTGTCAATTAAAAAGGAATGTGATGAGTTGGGGAAGATTTCCAAAATAATGAAACTGTGGCCAATTCTCATGTCTGCTCCTCTCTTCTGTTCTGTTGCTAGTCCGTTTGATCAGAGTTGTTATTCTTTTAAGTTCTAGTTTTGAGTTTTTAATTTATGCCAGGACCCAAAGCTCGCCCACTGATAAGAAGAAACCTGAGCAAGGGCCGCACTATAGTCCCCGTGTAAAAGTTAAGGGGTCGTTTAAGGGGCTTTTCACACCACCTCACCACCCCCTAACTTTTACACGGGGACTATAGAGAGGGCCCTTGCTCAGGTTTCTTCTTATCAGTGGGCGAGCTTTGGGTCCTTGCATAAATTATTAAATCCTCTTCGTACGGCAGTCCAGATTCAGCTCTGATTGTGAGATGAGTCTAATTTTGTGAGGTAGAAAGAGAACTCTGCCTTTTCTTCTTCTTCTTCTTCTTAAGGATGAAAGTTGAGACTCGCTTTCTTCAAAGATAACTCAATAATTTAATGGTGAAAACATAGAAGAAGCGGCCACTGGCTCTTTCCTTTCAAACGTCAGCCTGATTTCAGAACATCCTCAAATCTCCTCCAGGCTTTATTTCATTCAATTGTACTTTTGTCTCAAGCTTTGTCTAATATTTTGTTACCCTCTTAATTACAAATATTGTTATGTGGGGCTGCTTGCTAATTATTTGGAAGGTTGTAAACTGAGACGGTAAAATTGTCACACTTTTTGAACAATCCTATAAATTTGATATGTTGCTGTCACATCAACTCGAAAATGCAAATGACGAATTGAAAATGAAATATTGGATAGAAAAACATCTGCAGCCCTCAGTCCCTAATGGGCTAGGAGATAAATTTTGTGGCGAGTAAAACATTTTCATGACAGGTAAAAATAAGATAAATGGCCTTAACTTATAAACGTACAGATTGGGGCAGAGTTAAAAATACACAGAGTACAACACAATTAATTCCACCTGGGAATATATATATATGTAGGTCTTTCCAGCAGTTTACGTGACACTTCACTTGTTTAAATAGCTCAGAGGACAAAGTTTAGACAATTTATTTAATCATTTGTCAATAATGTCGGATCGTGTTTGTGAAAACTTTTGGGGAAAATGAGATGGGAAACTTTTCAACAGAATGCCGGTGTATAACAATGGATAAAGGAGTGATATTTGCTAGCAACAATTAAAACACTGTTGCTTGTTTGAGAGAAGGTAGTGTTGCATTATTGAGAGATCACGTATTTTGTTGGAGAGTGTGGCGGAAGGCTCTGCCTGACCAAAGTTCTATTTCAGACTGAATCAAGTTAAAGTGCTCTCTCTTTTACCTTTCTCTCTCCACTCGGCCGAGTTGAAGATGTGAGGTGAAATGAAATCCGTAGTTTTCTCCTTCTCTCTTCATCATTTCATCATCATTATCAATTTATGCTGGACAAATGTATGAATAAACTTGGTCAACTGCATCACACGTGCAGTATTATAAGCATATTCAAAATCCTGTTTGAAGGACTCGGCTCAACTTTCACTTTTGAAGGAATTTTCACTTTTTCCCCTTGTTAGTTCAAAATTTTGAGTCCAACTCTTATCTTGAGCTTGACAGACACAAATCCAAGTTTATATTGACGGTCTAAATTATATGCATACAGAAAGGGAGAAAGAGATGAAGGAAGATCTAAATCACTTATCATGAGTCTACAGGTAGGGGATGGGATTATTATATGACAGAGATTGCCTCACATCACTCTAAGCATGTCAATTTATGAAGGATTTTTCTCAAAATTGAATTTTCCTTGGCAAATGATGATATTTGAGCCGTATCAAAATATAAGCCCTAAAATGAAGAAGCCAACTTTCGAGTTGCCATGACAATAGCAAAAATTTTCAAAGGGAGGTGAGGGCCTACCTTTGTTCTTTTTTAATTTGTAAGGAAGGGAAGCACAAACTCAACAATTTCTTTTTCTAATTTGGGCCATCGATTTTTGATTCAGTTCCCAAGCATCTTCTGCAAGCACAGATTAAATTTTAAACATGCGGCTTCCTTTCAAATCAAACAACGTGTGGGCGTTTATTTCTTTAGTGAAAAATTGAGGCTTTAAAGATTTGTCTTCGTCCCCAAACCTCTCAAGCTATTTAAACTATCAACATGGATTTTGTTATCTAGTGCAGAATAGAAAAGATTACAGTCAGAGAAAGTTACTTCCACAACAATAATCTCAATTTAGGCCCAAAAATCTACAACATCAACATTTCTGTTCTTTTCTGTTTCATAATCCAACACGGGAGCAAAATTAAGCTCTGTTTTTGCATATTCAAGAATAAATATTTAAAGCATTTTTCATGAGCTTAAGAATCATTTTGTAGTCCACATGAACTTTTACTCTGTACGTCAGTATTTGACGACTTAAGCTTAGTTAAAATGATTATTTTTTAGCAATTCAATGCAACACTCCAGCACTAATTGAATTTTCGACATTGTCTCTTTTAATCACGGTGAAAATGGCAAAAAATTCTAAACACGAACTCTTCTGAGAATTTGAAATGTTGAACGTCCATTCTCTGCTCCTTATTGTCTTAAAAGGAACAGAGAAAAACTCATTATGAGAAATGACAAACAATTTAAATTACTATTTGAACAAGTATCTTTCTTTCCCTACAAATAGATGTTTCCAACTTAATTTAAGCCAAACTCTGTTGGATATTTTTGATAGATTTGCATTTTAACTCTGTATAGCAAATGGCAAGCAGAAGGGAATCTGTCAAATACAAAGTTAATTGTGTATAGTAATTGGCACAGTTTTTGGTGACGTTGTGAGGAATTATTGTACGTGCAATGTCACAAGTTAACTTGATTATAACTTGAAAGCATGAACAATGGAAACATGGCACTCTTTTTTTATTATTATTATTTATGCTCCAGTTTCAGCCCAGACATTTATTTTCACTCTCGCTCCTTTATTTATATGAAACTTTTTATTGTGTAAAAATTTGGTTCTTAAGTTTGTGTAAAGAAACATTTTGATTTGATCTCAAGGTATAAATAGCACAAAGTACATTAGCGTTTGTCAAACTGCTTGAGAGTTGCTCACAACAGTGATAACAGTGATACGAGTAAATAAATAAAATAAAATGTTGTAAGCGTTGAAAACAGCTCGTCATTTAATCATTGGAAATTTCAATTTGAAAGTCAAACTTTTGAGCTTACCAAATTGTATACGCTAAATACCAGCTTCCATTTTAACACAAAAAAAATATAAGGGATAAAAACCCTAGTTTCAATTCCATACTAAAAAATTGTATCGAGTTAAAGCCAAAATTAATTTTCCAAAATTTAAGACTATTGAGATAAATGAACCCAAAGAAACATTTTGGGAAAAACTCTTTACGATTGTGATTGGAAATAAAATTGATATAAATATGTAAATTTATTAGTATTGTTTTAGTAAATTCTGTAAATTTTGTACACAATCTGGCTACTTTAATAGTGTAATTAATCTATAATTTGGGAAGGGTAACGGACACGGTCATTTGAAAATGTTGGTGGCTTTCTCTAAGGAGAAAGTTCTTAAAGACGCAACAGGGCTTATATAACGACGTTATTTATGGCTTGTGAAATGTGTGGAAGGCACAAAGTGTGACCTGTTTCAGTCTCCGTTGACTTTGCTCAACTTCTTTCCCCAGCGTCTAATTTCAAGATGCAGATGAGAAGCGGAGGCCATTTGTCGTATTTTCCTTCAATACTAAATGACACAAAATGTATATTTTTAATCCCACTTTCCCACATAAAAGACATTACTTTTTCTGGACTACCTAATTCTAATTTATATGTACATTGTATTCTTTTCACTTTAGTTCTTTATGTAAATTCATGCATACGCATATATATCTACCGCTTTAAAACTTTTCCAGCAAGCAATGAGTGAAATTAATTGGTAGTCATTATGCACATACTTATATAGGTGAATATCGTTGACAATTAGAGTGCTTCCTGCAGCTGGAGAAAGTGGAACTTGTAAAATGGGTAGACTTTTACTTTCCTGCCTGTGTAAACAGAAGTTGCTCTCTTCAGCTCCCATGAATATTTTAGAGGGCAGATAGTGTAAAACAAATGATTGGAGTGGATACTAAAGGTATCAACTAAAGTAGCGTCATGTTGCAAACAATGCCAAAGCTCAAATGCTCTCTCCCAGGATTATTTTCCCTTCATTCCATTCTGGTAAAAATCCTTTGTATGCTGGTATGGAAAATTAATACCCAACGAATGTATGTAAGCTTATTAAAATTTAAAATATATTTAATCTCCATTTTTGTTTAAATAAAGAGACATTTTCATGATTTGTTAATCTAAAATTCTAAAACCATTAAATTATACTTCATGCAGTTCCATAATTGCCTGTAAGTTAAGATTAAGATTGTTGCATAGTTAGATAAGAAGGGTTAAAAGTGAGCATATTATAGTAGTAGAAGGATTAGTAAAGGTTCTCTTGCTTTAAAAATACTACATTAGATTCCAAAAATTTGCGAGAAAGATAAGTGTGAGGTAAGTAGTGAGAGACCCTTTGTCCATGTCCCCACCACTAGCAGTAAGTACCTCGTGTGGAGGACTCCTCCCACCGTATTCCGTATTCTCCTTTCGTCCCAACTCCTCTCGACAGTTCTTTTGGAAGGGGCCGATGCAGAGGGAATAGGCGAGAGAGAAAGCAACATGTGTCTGCTCATGGACTCCATGAAATAAATGGCCCATTGGTCCTGTGTCATAAAATATTACATTATCCAACCAGAGCCACAACTAATGACCTTTACCGGTAGAGTAGACAGGAACATCTAAAAGAGAGATTTATTAATCAGCATCATATTTGAGAATGTTTCCACGTTCCCATACCCTCGCCCCCATGTGTTTCATAATCCATCCAATAACCAGCCTGATGGACGAGCTTACGATCTGTTGCATTTGTGTGGCTGATTTCCCTCCAAGTGTTGCGGGTGTGAAGGGACGAGTTGACGCCTGGCGAATTGGAATTCATCCGATGGAAGAGGTAGCCAGGGCCATTAATGTACGAGAGTGTTTGGTAGTTGAAACCTTCGGGTGTTTTATCCCCAATCCCTATAACAATCATCAAGTTAGTACAAATAGTGGAGAAAGCTCTTCACACCTTCAATTGGGTTTCCTCTCTTTGGATATCCATTCATGGACATGGAGTGAGAGTGATCTGCTGTGACAACAATCATTGTCTCTTCCCCTCTCGTCAGTCTCACGCTCGTCTCAATTGCCTTGTCAAATGCAACTGAAAAGAAAGTAACATCAATTTAATCCGAAACGAACCCCTCTCTCATTTTATTTGTTTAGCAGTTAAAGTTTATAACACTTGCCCACTTCTTCCAAAGCAATCTTTGCAAGATTATCATGATGCGCGTGATCTATTCCAAAATTGATTGAATAAGCATCTTTAATTGTGATACATGGTTAGTTAAATATACACGTACCTATACGCCCCCCTTCGACCTTTGAGGGGAAAAATAAAAAAAAAATAGTTTGTAAATAAATTTAACTTTGTAGTGGTTGCTTTTCAATTTAGAGACTCTGTTGTGGTCAATAGTTTGTCATGAACGAATAAGCAAACAGAAAAGAACATACAATCAGAACAAATCCTTTGGGGTTTTTGCTCAATATCTTTATTGCCTGCTGGGTCATCTCTTCTAAACTCGGTTGTCCATATGGACCCGTATTTCTATCCTTGTCGTATGGAATATGAGTTGGGGCAAACAAGCCTGAGAATATTAAACATTGTCAAACCAAAATTCATATTGTATATTTATATGTGTCCACAAAGGGAAATCAATAAATAAATTATTTTCCCTTTCTCACATCTCATAATGTCATTGCATGCATGTCATATGTTATATCAATGAGAAAAGATGAAAAACGTATAAGGATTTCATTTTATAACAACAATTATTCTCGTGGAAATGGAATGGATACGATTGGTTGTTACTTGATCTCCAATTGATAAATTTTGAGCATTGAACATCGTGTTTAAGTATCGAGTGAACAACAACTAAAAGAAGAAATGAGATCAAATATCCCAATTGAGTAAGACTCTTACTCAACTCAAGTGACCGTAATAGTCTCATGTTTTGGGCAATGACGAACAGAGAAGTGGTTGGAGAAAGAGAAATTTATTCTTACCAAACAAGTAGTCGGTGGATGATTGGAGTCCATCGTCCAAAAGTTGTTGCTTGTTTCTCACATAACGAAATTTACGTTTATGGGCTCTCTGATACTGCATCCATTTGTCAACTAAATCTTGACCATCCCCTCGAACACAGGCCGTGCTCTCATTAACCTTTGCACGCAATACTTGTTCCCCACCCCCTAGGATTACCTGCAAATTGTCACCTCAATCAATAAATCTCAATTGTCAACTTTAATCCTTCTAATGGTTTTTTTTATATACATTAATGTTTCGTCCGGGATCATCTTCCACAAGTTGTCGGGCAATATCTTTGCAGCCAAGGTTCTTTTGAGAATCTGGAATTTTTGAGTCGCATTCCCAATCTCGATGAGCACTGTGACTGTAAGCGGCTGCGGGTGTGGCGTGAGTGATTCTGGTCGTGGTTACAATTCCTGTGTTGACAGAATAATCATTTCATTAATTAAGACATTATATATAGTGAACGTAAGCAAACAGGGCTATATTTTGCAATAAGATTAAGTACACAAATGTAGATTGAGTTTGTTTGTGAGATTTCCTGGGGCCAATATGAGATTTAGATCTACCACCTGCTCCATTCTCAATTTCTTAGTCAGTAAACAAAATCCGACCACATACAAACAAACGATGAAATTGTATTGAAAACCCAGCATGTGAAAATTGAGATCGATAGCAGAAAAAAGAGTCAGCCCTTGCTTTCACCACTTTTTTTCTTGCGTCAATACATAACTGAGTTTGATATGGGATGGCGTGCAATGGAAATGATTATCCCCAATGCATGCTTTCATTATAACGGCTACAAAACCCATTCTTTTGGGACAAACAATACATGAAAAATCTCATGACTGCATCTGACACTGCCAGTTGCTTCTTTCGTTCTCTATCTTTTTAAAACTATCATTTCACTTTATAATATACATACCTCACGTCAAACTTTTTATAGACTCTCTAAAGTCGTTTTATATATGTACTTTTTTACAGTTTGTTTTGAGATTTCATCCAGCAGCAGCAAAGTTTACGACTCGGCTTTATTTTGTTTAGCGTATCATCTGTTTTCCAGAGAAAAAGTATATTTTGAAAAATTGTCCATAGTGCGAATTTGGCCATTTGGTCTCTTTGTGTGTATAAAACTAATTCATGATGTATACATTATTGGTTTTAGAGAGAGAAAAAAGTGCCTGCCTGTAGACTTTCCAGCAGCAATTGCCCAATCTATAATGGATGAAACTCTGGCCTTGGCTTCCACGTCAGTCCTGCAAACGTTGAATTGTGCAGTGCCGTCGAGTCCTACGGTGTAATAGTTCCCTTTCACTCCGGTGAACAGAGCGGTGGCCGTCCCTGCACTGTCCGGTACTTGACGATCCACGTTGTACGTCTGCAATAAATGATATTCCGACATGAACAAAGTTCCTTTCACTCAATCACTCCACAGACAGAACTACATACAACATATATACCACCTCATTTTTCTTACTTTCACCAACACAATATCTGTCATCTTTACGTTAGCTTTCTCTCTCAACTTTCATGAGCTCATTCATTCATCTTTGACCAACTCAAGGAAAAAGAGAATTTAAAAGATTGTGATGCGATTTTCTCCATTTCAAACAAGTTTTGCTTGCTTACCTTTAGCAGTCCGACGTTGACAAATCGTTCAAAAAATAAATATCCTTCTTCTCCAGGCCGACCTTCCAGTTGGCCCTTGAATATTCGTCCTGCTGTGATCGTTGACATTCCCATCCCATCTCCAATAAATACAATCCCATTTTTTGCTACAGCCTCATTTTTCTTTACTTTTAAAGCGTCTTCTACGCTATTTCTCCCAAGTTTTAGCCAGTACTCGCTATCTGCACAGAAGACAAAGAATTGCAATAATTGAAGTTAAACTTTGGGGCCAAAGATCAAATCAAACTAACCTTCTGTGGAGTTGATGGCTGAGATAAAATTACTTAGTAAAATCCAATAACTTAGTAAACGGGCCAATTTGAGATTCCTAGAAATATTTGTTTAAATACATAGATTAGAATCAACTATCTACTCGTTTAATAAGGGAATTAACCCCTTCTAAGCTATTTAAAGTCATAAATCTGTTTATTTAAAAAATTTCCATAGTGGCTAAATATGTATATATGCAGTTAAATAAAAACATCAATTAGTTGCATGCATGCATGGAAAAACTGCTCTCAAAATATTGACATGTTCCATTGCTGGTGGTCGAGGTTAAAAGTGATTTTTGCAAAGCATGCAAATTGACTGACAGTTGAAATGTGGGTCGCTTACAATTTAACAGGGTCCATTTAAATGCACGTGCAAAATTGTCTCTACAAACACGGCATCAGATTACACATGCAGACAATTAACTGGAGGGCATAGACCTCAAAGGGTCGGAATTTCGTTCAATTTTGCACTCACATTAAGGGAAATGGGATTTTTGTAACTGGAAACCATACCTTTTCATTTCGACTTTCTTTCCTTTCAATTCTGATTCGAAAGGAGCTTTGTTATATGTATTCTCAATCAATATTGTAACTTTGGCAGATGAGGTAAGTAGCTGCAACCAATATTTGATGTCTGCAACACAAACAAGAACAAATTGAATTCATGTCCTACACGAACCAATAGTAGTGATCAAATAAAAAATTAACACGCAAAGTGAAAAACCACTTGTCATACATGTCAATAATTTATAATATAGGAGTGAGAAAAGTGGACAAAGAAAATTCAACATTCAGTGAAAACGTGTTTGTCTAAGCTCTGCATCATGAAAAAATGAAATGATGCCACAAAAATAGAAAGTTGTTTTAAATAGATGAATTTGTTGAACAAGGAAATGAAAGAGCATAAAGAATGTTTCCATAAAACAAAATTAAATTATATATAGAAGCAAGATAAACAAATGGAACAATTGAGTCTTACGTCTCGTTCTCCGCTCTCTGTAAAATTAGTATTATATAATTGAATCCGTCTCAAACTGATGACTGAGAAAAGGAAGGAATAAATGTGGAGAGTAAAGTTTTCTGTCCAAGGAACACTGACACTGTAAGAGTAACACTCAAGGTCTCATCTGCAACTTGTCTAAACAGCTTCCAGTCAATCGTCGTCATTAGTTAATAATATAACATTAGCGTTGCCTTTATTTAAATGTGGTTTAAATGTGAATTATATATCATTTAGTAAAACTAGACAGTTGCACTTACTATTGTTACTGAAACTGGAATATTTTTGGTATCGAACGTGCTTGTACAATTTTTATAAAAATATCACTTGAATTGAAACGACGAGCTCAACTAATAATGAATACTATATTTAATGAACATATTGCAAAATAAGTGCAGCGTAATGAAAAACCCATCTTTCAAATATGACTAACGTGGACCAATTCAAAAATATTTGCTGGCTATGTTAAATTAAAATGCGATAGGACTATGAATAACAATAAAAGTTGTTCCCCGTATTCAAATGTCTCCTCTGTTTATTTGCCTACCTGTGTAACAAAATTGAACAAACCACATCAAACAAATTGGCAAATCATTTGAATACACCACATAATCTCCATTGTATAGCGTTATTTCAATGCGGCCACACATCTACTTATATGAATGGGTATTTGACCACAGTCACAAATCAATAATCATTGTTTCTATCCATTGTTGTTAATAAATTGATGGCGGCATTAGTTTGTTTTTTTATCTCACTGGAATAACTTTTATAATATTAGATAATGGGCATTTTCACAATTGATGGTCAGCTTGTAGCAAACGCCAGAAAATTTGCATAGTGGACAAAAAGTTTGTGAAATTCGCTTGACTTTGGACTGACTTTGGTGTCATTCTGCATTGTTGTTCTACATCATTAAGTCCGATTTATTGTAGTCTTGTTATTCCATAAATGACTTTTGACCTTCGGCTCATAGGTTTGAAATTTTATGCAATTTTTAATTCAAATTCATAATAGAGATAATGAGTATTTACTTTAAATTTAATGCTGTTTGAAGGATTATTGTTGAATTAGGGTTAATTCTTATCCCGTGCTAGTTAAATTATTATCAAAACTAAATGCATGTGCATATTTCATTTATTTGCTGGTTCGATCTGCTCAAGAAAATCTACGAAATGTGGAAAATTCAAGAGAAATGTGAAGCTGTTGAACGATATATGATATGCAAGGAAGAAATCATATAACTTCATAAACAACATCATTAAAAAATAGTTATGCATTGTCACATTTAGCTTGAAATCCAATACAAAATCTCAAATTTATATATTTCTTTTGCAGATTTTGTCCTTGAGAGCACAAACTTTTAATATTTCATCTTTGATATATTTATAGCTTTCCAATCAATGAACTGCAATTCCTTTTATGATGACTACTGGGAAACTTTACTCTCGAGTTGTCTAGATAAGTTTTGGCAAACACGTACACAATTCTTTTTATTACTTTTGACATCTTTCAAGATTATTATTAAAACGAAATGAGAATATGCAGATGTTTGGCATAAAGACTCTGTTATAATTACAATTTCATTTATTCTTCTAATGTATTTGGAAACAAACTTTAATTTATTTTAAATTGAGACCAAGTACAAAGAAATAATTTGATTTGTTAAATTACTCTGGATAAAGCGCCCACGCCGATATATAATGTTGACTTAAGTGGATAATTATTGAAAATTGAGTCCACTGCCAGAAAACTTACTTTATTTCCCTTAAGCATAAATTGTTGACATTCAATGTAAGAAAGTTGCTTTTGTATTTGTATGGAGATCTCAATAACTTGTTAAAAATCTGTTCAACAAATACAACATAAAGGTGACAGCTAAAATCACAGCTTGTAAAATCATAGGTTATTAATAAGAATGTGATGATTTTAAGAAACGTATAAATAGCTAAATGCTCATGTTCTAACTTCCATTTGATGGCTAACTGTGTCAATGTGGAATTGTGATACCTTTTTAATCCTCTCGAAAATGTGAACAGGTAACAGTAGAATTATACAACCTTAGAAAGTTTCCAATCCCAAAGCATTTTACATAGTAAAAGTACAAAAAAAGGTTTGTTTCATTAGCGTTCAGAATAATTGACTACAGAGTCAATTGAATCATGTAAAAACAAGCAATATGCATATAAATAATTGAGACAAAACGATAATTAGAAAGTTAGAGGTATTAAGAATATCTTAAATCCAAGTGAGTTACTAACGGGTTTTGTATACATTTAACTGAACTTGAGTAAACTGTAAATGAATGTGTCAATTCGAGCCTTGCTTTTGCTCCCATGAATTATGGATATATAAATGAACCTTATTGTAAACCTAAGCTAAATTAAATGCATTTGTCCTATTTAATTTATTCTCTGGATTATTAGTTGTCTTTTAGAGTCCGTGGATTGAACTGGATTTCAAGAAACCTTTTGAGTGCCCTCTTCTTCAGTTGTTTTTGTTGGAAATTATGTGCTGTTGTACTTGATTGTCATGTGCAAAATTTAATTGGAAGGAAGCAGGAGACAAAATGAGACTTATTGTGGCTCTTTTCTCTCTGATTCTTGCTCTATCCCATGGCTATAAAACTAGGAGAGAAAGTGTTCAACAAAATGCAACTTTCCCCGTCTATGTTTCTTCGGATGTAAGCTCTAAAACGGTGAATGTGGGCCACTCGTTGGGAGTACAAGCAAAGCAAACAGAAAATGAGCAAATTAATGGAATTGTGTCATTAATAAACTCTAAAATTCCCAACACAGTCAATTCAAAACAAACTGCCTCTTCTCATTACGGCAGCCAGCCAGCCAACTTTCGACCATCATACCAGTCGTCTTATTCAAAAGGGGGATTTGCCCCCGTGGTAAACAATGCCCAACGAAGGATTGATCCCGTTTTGACAGATGACGAGATTTACAACTATGCGGAAAGTGAGTTGGATGGATATAATCCAGTACCGGTTCGGGTGGAAGAGGGTTCAGCGGTTGAGGACAAGTATCATCCAAAACCTGAACTTGACTATGAAGTTCCGGAAACACGAGAAGCTTTCCAAGCATTTCAACCTTCGGGACCAGGATTTGTGGGACCGGCACCTTTTGACCCACTGCCACCTCCACCCGCAGCCATCAAAGGCTCCGTTGATTACATTTTGATTCCCTTGGTACTCATAGGAATTGCGGGTCCTATTTTTGTTGTGCTTTACGTCATCTTGGGAGCTTTTGAGGCAAAGTTAGCTCCAATTACTCGTTCTCTTGGAGGATCCTATCAGGTATGTAAATAAATATAAGCTATATATACATGGCTTTGCTAATTAAGGTTAAATAGCCATATGTGGATACCTTGATGTCAACTGTGGGTCGAGCTTTGGACGGAGATGAATGTATTGCCTATGCAGCCTGTACGTTTGGCTCATTATGCAATAAATTGGGATACACAGAAGATTTGCCTTTGAAAAAGTAAGGAATAATTAATTTGTTCATGTTATCTTCCATTGATGGCCGTGCAGGGCATGCAAAATACCTGCTTTCTGTTTCTAAAAGTTGGCAGATATTCCTATGGAATTATGATTACGGTAAAAAGCGAGTGAGTGAGCAATATAATAGTTGGAATACAACTTGAAAAAGTCGGATAAAATTCTGCATTATTCCTCCTTATTCACCGTTAGTACTGCCAAAGAATATATATATTTATGAGAGGTGACTGGCTCGTCCTCAACCTGCTTTGATGACAATCCACCACGTTCTCAACTTTTGAACAATGATCAGGTCAATTAATACAAGTTTTTGCTTCAGTCTAAAATCTCAAACAGAGCATTAAAATGCATGCAACTAATTGAATAATATGCTAGGCATGAGTTGTTTGGTTTAAACTGCGTTTAAATTAAATAAACCCACTTGGTTGAGGCCTGGCTGTAATTTACTTTTGAATTTTTATTTAATTATTGTTCCATTTCAGGACTCTGGATGCTTTTACTCCACAAAAATACAAGAGAACTGTTCGTCATCTTTTCAGAGGAATGAAGGAAGGGAATGCAACATGCTCAGCCAACAAATGCCTCAAACTCTTTTCAAATTACTAAACTAAACTTGGAATTTAAGAATTGGCAAGCTTTTTAATTTTTATTGCTTGGTTACTTAAATTAACTGCCGGTGATTCTATTTTTTATGTGGAGAGAACTTTGGAAAATTATTTTTGATTATTTTTATTTATTTATTGAATAAATACAAGTTTTGATTACAGAAATGTTGATGCATTTTCTGGGTTAATTTATGTGGCATATAAGTTAGCTATTTAATTGCATGCATACAGTAAATAAACTGAAAAACTCTTTTCAGACAACAATTTGCCAAAACTTGAACAGAAGATAAAATGATTATTAACAACTAACTTGTAAAGGATTAAGCAATTCAGTCTTGTTTATTATTATAGTACTCTATAAACAGCTCATTTACCAAGACAATGGAAATTATTAATCCTATTATAATTTATAAGTGTTTGTAAATGAGCAAATGTTTTGAGATGATTATTGAGCTTCTGTGTTGAGGTTTTGAAACTTTTCAATTGCTCGGAGTACTCGCCTTGCCATATGGGTGGCGTCGTCATAAGACAAGTCCTGAAGTTCCCGGAGAGCCCTCGCCTTGACCTCCTTGACCTGTCCTCCAAATCCATTATAAGTAAGGTAGCCCCCTGCGCCAAACAAGACAAGGGCTGAGACGACATATCCAACATCTTTCCATGGGATGTTGTGCAACATTCCTGGTTCATTGGTGGCATAAGTTCCGACGGCGGCTGTGGGGGCCGCAGCTCCTGTACGATAAGCATCCTGAGCTTGAGGGTAGTAGTAGACCATGAAATTCTAAATAAAGATAAACAAATCGTTAGACAAAGCATTAAACGTTTCACTACTCTACTGTGACCAAGTTCTCATCTTGCCTCAACTTTCTTTTACTCAATACACTGATTTATGAGATTAGTAAACTTTTGACAGGTAATTAATAGAAAAACAACAATTTTGACTTACTTGAGCAGGTGTCTGTGCAGCGGAGGTGGATTCTGAGGGAGTGGCTGTTCCTTCTCTCGCTTGTGCCATTTGGGGGGCGATTGCCACAGGGGCTTCAGACTTTAAGGGGGCTGGAGCCGGAATTGGCTTTGCAGGGGAATAAACCGGAGCTGCCCGAAATTGGGATTGGGCAGCTTGGGAGACTCCGATCAACAAGAGAATCAAACAGATCGACCTCATTTTGGGCTAGAATCTATTAACAATCATATCATATATTCATTCAGTTGGAATTAAACTTGCATTTGCACAATTATAATTGAGAAAACTTTCGCCCTCACTCAGGATGATGAACTGAAAGAGGATGAAATAATAATAACAATTGTTGCTCATTCAATGATTCATTCTTTGTAAAAATGTAGTTTTGTTGTTTAGGATATTGATAGGGAACAAGTCTGTAGAGTAAGTAGATGGATGATTGAGACACAAAGTGACAGCCTCATCTTTTAAACTCATTCATAAGTTAGTTTGCATGTAAATGATGAGATTACTTTGGTTAGTTTAGTTGTTGACTAGTAAAAAGTTCCACCCTCACCAATATATTATATATATATCAAGATCAAGAACACGACTAAATTATAAACTTCCGGCTTTGCTAAAATGCCCATAAGCCAGCTTTCATTTGTTGCTGCCACTAACCTAATTTAGACACCCTCGCAGTTCTCAAGCCAAAACTATGTATTTGTCTCATGAAATCTCACTATTGCCTCAAGCAAACACGCCAACTCTTTTGCGGATTATAAATATGCAATGAAATGCTCTCGAAATTCCCAAAATTCTCACCTGAATTTTATGAATTTCCAGGAGAAGAAAAAAACCACTGCTGCTCACTGTTGTTCCAAAATGCACTGAGGAACTTTGAGGGGACACGGAACTTAAATAGCCGAAGCGATCTCAAGAAGAATTTGAGGCGTGAACCATCGGTTTTTCTAAGGGTCCAGGTTACCTGGAGAAAGAAGGCTCTAATTGGCCCTTGTACCTTTCTCAAGGTCTCGAGGGAGGGACTTCAAGTCCTACATCAAAGTCAAGGGCGGACAATAATTTTAAAACATCCAGAGCTGACCTTCGCAACATCACTTCCCTAAACATCTTCCCTTCTTCTCTTAAGCCTTAAGGCCCTGCAGGCAACTTTTTTTTAATCTCACCTGCATCTTTTTTAAAAGGATTTGGGCAAGAAAAAAGGTTTGAGTTGTTGTTAGATAAAGTTTTAGTTTAATTGAAAGTTTAAATGCTCATTGCAGCATCAAATAGTTTGTTAGTACCTTAAAAAAGGGAAACGTTTTTTAATAATGCTTTGTTTTATGAATGAAAACGAATTGGGATAATATCAACATAATGTAAATGAAATTTTTACAAAAAAAGTTGACTGCATAATATACATACTCTATGCAAAAGAATTTATTGCTCTTTTTAATAAAATTGCAAGTGTGTGAATGAAATTCATCCCCCGTTTGTTTGTTGGATATCCCGTATCGTATTCATTGCCAAGGCTAGCTTTTAAAACCTTGTTGGTAAAAATGCAACTATCCCACATACACTACATAAGACAATACAAAGAAATCCTCATTCACACTCATTTCTTGGCTTAACATTTGTAACATAAGCTGCTGCTAAGTTTGCGGAAAAATCGCAAGGTATAAAATCTGATTGGGGCCCCAAAATCTTGTCAGTTTACTTGAAATCACCAACAAAGGAGCAGGTGTGTGTTTTGTTAAGTGGTCAAAGTTCATCTCTCTGGAACATTTGATTGTTACCTCAGTTATAGAGACAGGTAATTTTTTATGATATTTGCTGGAGATTTTGAGACGAAAAAAAAACATTAGTTGTGCATTTGACAAAAAGGTTGATAGTTGATAAGGAAAAAAGGGACGCCAGTTAGAATTTGGCTTAAATCTGACAACAAACAAACAAGTGGAGCTTGCTGCTTTAAAGATCTTTGAAGATGAAGACAATTATTGTTGTTGGCCTGTTTTTTGTGAGGGTTTAAACTTTCTGAAGGAGGAAGGAATGTTGTGTTGCACCTGGACAAGGATTTCCCAATTGGGATGGCTTTTGAGAAAAGGGCCTTTGTGTTGTTGACTGGAACGGTATTTTATTCTTCTCAAGGACAGATTCATTTCATTATCCCACATAATCCCGAGTAACAAGTTCAGCTTTCCAGAATTTCCTTTATCAGTCTTTTACAAATTCAAGAGTTTCCAACATCTTTTTAAAACGAATCTCTTGAGACGGCTAAAGAATAGAAAGGGCTAAGAATAGAAAATTGCCCCAGGGTAAAAAAGAAGAAGAAGCTTCTCCATATTGCATTTTAGACAAACGTCGTTAGAAAGTGCATGGCCATGTAAAATGCCAGAGAAAGCAAATCTTGACAGTTAATGAGCCAGATGAGATAACTCAATTATAGAGAGCATTTGTTTTATTTTCTAGAACGTAATGTAGGGCGATTACAAATGGTTATGCAGGATTAAATGAAGGGGGAAGGAAAAAGAAACGATGTAAAAGTTGGTTGAGCGAATATATTTTTTGCTGTTGATGGTTAGTAGGTGAAAGGATAGCAAAAAGCATGGAGTTCACCGTCCGGGACGGTCAATGTTGCAGGTCAGTGTGAAGGCCGGGGTGCCGTTAGTTGCCACTACTTATTATTACTACCTGTCTGACAGGTTGCCAGAATATTTAACGGCCTCCACCTTTAAAATACCACAATAGAAACCAGGAACCAAAATCCCTTCTTCTTCTTGTGTCCCATCTTTGCAAACAACCTGAAATACCTGTTTGCCCATTCCTCCGATAAACAGTTTACAAAGGAATTTTTTATGAATAATTAACATCTCTCGGTATTTGAATTACTCACAATTAGAATTAGGATGACCCACCCGAGATAGATATTTTCTAAATTGTTTCTTTTCATTGTTTGCGAGGCGTCCTCTCAACTAGGGCACTACCAACTTATGAAGATAATAATCACTTGCATATATACGCATAATAATAATTATTACCGGTCCCACGTCCTCCTCATTCTATGTATCTACGTAAGCAGGGACTAAGTTTTAAAAAGAGGGAAGGCAGGTTAAATTATTACATGCCTTGTGGAGCAACAAGAAGAAGATTTCCGCATCAGGGAAGACAGCTTTAAAAAAACATCATTATACAGCTTATTTAGAATGTGCAAGCAATTCTTTTTATTTCGAGTTTCACTCATTTTTGCACTAAATATTTAACACAAGCTGATTAGAATCAGAAAACGTTTAATAAATGAAGATGCATCCAAGGAATGTTTAGAGAAACTCAATGTTTGATTAAAAGTTCTTAATTACCGATTTCTTTTATATAAATAAATAACTAAAAACCCAACTCATTTGATGTATTTTATAGAAATATAATAATAAGCAACAATGCATTGGCAAAAGCTGACCTTGTTAACCATCGGCATGGCTGTGGCCACAATCGGAGCTCCTCAAAATCAGCAAATTACTGCAGCTCAACAGGTCAGTATTTATTTAAGCTTGTAATAATCATCAAATGATAATGCATCCAATTTGTATGCACATATACGATTGTAAGCATATAATATAATCTAAATTTGTAGCAAACGTCTGCAAGTGCCCCAGTCGCCCAAAGCAGAGATGCAGCAGTTTATCCAGATAGTTCATATGCTGGGGGTTATGCCACAGGGGGAAATCCAGGGGCACAATACGGAGCTCCGGCTGCCCAATATGGAGCTCCTGCTCAACAAGCACAAGCTTCTGGGGGCTATGGTCAACCTGCTGCAGGGGGAAATAATGGATACTATTATTACTACTACCCAGTACAAGTAAGGTTAATTATTATAAAGAAAGGGGTTGGGAAGGATTAATTTAAGTGGCTCTTGTTGTATAATTAATAAACAGGAATCCAAATCGGACTTTCACCCCCAAAAGGAAGCGTACACTGCGACGGACTCTTACGGGATTGACCCCATAGGGATTGTGGCCGTGTTGGCGATTGCTGGGCTTGTGATTGCAGGACTCGCTCTCCTCTTCCCTGGCTGGGCTTACGTGAAGAGTGACGAACACGTTTATTACAGAAGCAACGATGGTATGTATGACCATCTTCATAATCAGTGCTAACTAATTAGTCATACCACTGAGTTTGATTCACTTTCTTTTCGTGTTTGTGAAAATCCTCAAATTAATGATATTGTTGTAGGTAGCCCAAGTGTGCTTGGCTTGAGCAAAGAAGATTACAAAACTCTCACCAGCCTCGTCTTGGCTGCTATTGAGGGCGAAGACTGCATCGAAAAGATGATGTGCGATGCGGGGAAACTGGTTAAGAAAGTTAAGAAGGCCGACACATTTTTGAGGTGAGGGTGCAAACTCGTGATTAGTCTGATTATCCGAATACAAAATATATAAATAAATGAATGACAGGTTGATGGAAGACTTTGCACCATCCTCCGTCTCAGGAAACATCAAGAAACTGAGGTCAGCAATGAAAAAGCCAGAAGTTTGCAAAAGCGTCGTCTGTGGCAAGAAAAAGGCTTTGTAAAAAAGACAGAAATATGTAACAATCAAACATAGACTGGGGACTAAAAATTAACGAAAACCAAATTCTACTCCAACAGACCAATAATTTAACAACCAAATTCCTCTTTTCCTAAATGAAATTAACGCTATGCCTTCAGTCAAAATAATATTTAACTATATACTACTACTGCCCGGTGATCAATTGCTTTATCAAAAAATTACATTCCAACAAAATAATTCTGCTGAGCATGTATTAAGGTGTCTAAGTTATTCAAGGGAAAAATGAGACTTTTTTTTTACAAAGCAACGTGCTTTTTATAATTATTATTTTACGAGGACGTGTATTAAGGTAATTTAAGTTTTACAAACTAGATGCATCAAGCTCTACTGATTTATGAGTGGTGACTTCACCTACGACAACAATGACAAATGACTGTAACCCCAAACTTAATGAAAGGGGTAATACGGACGACTTAGGATAGTATTGTTAGTGTTTATAATTTTGCCCAAAAATGCTAAAATTTGTTGACAAAACGAAGGGTAACTATATATATTATATATGATGAGAGCGTCTCTTTATTATTATGACGCAGTTTACGTGCAATTTAATTTATAACAACGGATTATTTTTGTACCCAATGATACATGTGTGGTGCTATGAATTACAAATAAATTAAAGTTTTAATTTACAAAGAAAATGAGATTTTGTTTTCACGTTGCATTGCATGATGAGAGATGGACAGTCTCACACCACTGACCTCTTTTCCGGAACAAGCCTTAAGAAGCACGCCAAAGTATTATCCTACTTAAATAATATCACTTTTTATATGCAAGCCAACATTCAGCTGAAAAAATTAAAACCTAATCCGTCTTTAGTCTCAATTTTCAAGTGATATTTCCTCAGGGCAAAATATTTGCTTTACCTCTTCAATTTGCATCCTGCATGCAATCATTGAAAGTATATGAAAAATGCGTAAAACATTCAACCCAAATTACTTTCTTTCAATCACCAAACTCAATTCATTGTTGGGTTGAGACGTGGACTTTGAGAAAAGCTTTTTTTTAAATGAGCCCAAAAGTTAATGACAATTGCAACGTTTGTTTTATATTGTCAACCCAATTTCAGTATTGATCCATCAGAAAAATTAACTATCTACTTTCCCTTCCTTAAACTTAATTAATGGGTATGCATATCCGTTTCGCATAATTCAGAGCTACAAAAACATTTGTAAATTAGCCGTAATTTAGCTTATAACAATAAAATCATCAAATCATGCGAATATTTTTTAAAGTATTTTTTTTAAATAGTTGAAACATTTTTCTTCAAACTGTTTCCAAATTTTCTTGGAATAACTAAAAATTGAAAGGAAAAAATGAGATTTTACGCAAGTATCATATTGGCAATATGCGGCAAATAGTATAACTCGCGGTGTTGCTCTCACTCATTTCTTGTTCTTGAAAAGCAAGCTAATTATCTTTTCAATTTGATATTTGGCAGTTAAGGGGGTGAAGATGAATTTTAGGGAGTTGCAGGAGCTGATAAACAAATGGACGATAGAGCTCGGGGAGCAGGAGAAATTGTTTATCGAGCAAGCGACGAAAGTAAACGCTTGGGATAAGACTGTGATGGTGAATGGGGAGAAGGTAGGAAACGCACTTGACCTTTGTTTGACCTCAACTGACCTTCTTCCTTGTTGCAGATAGCCGCATTGGACACGACGGTGGCGAAAATAAAGGCGGAGGACACGCGACTTACCCATACTTTGGAGTATCTGAAGGCACAACAACAAGAGTTTGAAGCATTTTTGGAACCTATTGAAACGTCCCTTCCTGCAAACATCCCACCCGAACCTGAAAGAGAACAATTGTACAACTACATAATTACATAATTTGATAATTTCTTATTGATAATTGTTATCTTCAGGTATACTCAGGCTGAAAACGTGGACACGGAATTACAGCAAGTGGCAGAAGATCTCAAAGAAATTATTCGACACATTAATGAATCAAATAAAACAGTTGACAAAAGCGACCCTGTAAGTTTATAATTTCTTTTAAATTAAAACTTTTAATTATTAATTAAGCTAATAACGAATGGTTTGTTTAAACCCTTAGGTGTATCAAATTCTCACAATTTTAAACGAACACACTGACGCCTTGCAGTGGGTGGAAGATAACTCCAACGCCGTTAAAAAAATGTTGGAGGATGTGAATAAAATGCATCAAATGTTCCGAAAAGATCAAGAGCGTTCCCTCCGAATGATGTATCAAAATTAGTATTCCGATTGTATCCTTTTTTATATCCAATTGTAAATTAATAATATCAAATCATTTTATGATTATAAGTAAATAAACGACCGATTGAGGTTCATTCAATAATTAATCGAGTGTGAGAAATTCGTGGTTTATTTGACATTTCTCTACATAACACAGTTAATAATATAATGAAATACCACTAATTATAGTAATAATAATAATAATAGTAAAATTAACAGTTTCTGGAATGGTGATCCACGCAGGATGATAATAATAATTAATTAAACTGGTGATTGATTAGATTGAAATGCCCCAGTACCCCAATGGGCAGCTACATGTTCTTCCAAGGCCTCAGGATTTTCTTGTGTCTCAAGCTCCAATCCACATATAGGACATAGTTTAAAATAATCTGTAAAGTAATAGTATGAAAATTTTTGAAATTTTGCATATGAATAATTTAATACATACCACTTTTATCTGCAGAAGAACAACTAAAAAACTGCTGAATATCTGGATGAATTTCTGGTTCCTGTTCATCATCCTTATTTGGTGCAGAGATATTTGGAATATGTGAGCTACTAGAATTAGAAGAGTCTATAACTGGCCGCCGTCGTCTTGGAGGAGGCCTTCGCTTCTTGGCTACTTTGAAGTTCAAAGCTGCCAACTGCTGTCTTAAGGCCATTTGTTGGGACAATAAAAAGTCTTTCATTTGGCAAAAAAATTTGACTTGTTCTTGAAATATGGTTTTGGTTAATTCCTGTTCATCTCCCGAAGAAGAGTTTGCTGAGTCTGAATCATTGTAATCCACCAATGAGACGCTCGCATTCATGATTAGCTTTATATACAAAAGGGGGGTTTGTTGGACGGCTTTGGTTACCGCTTTTGCTTGGGGTTTGGAGCGTTTGGGTTTTCTCCTTGATAAAATTGTTTCAAGAGGTCCACAGCTTCTTCAGCCCGAACACCCGAGATTATTGTGGGACGAAAGGCACCTTTTAATTCAAAGACGTGGAGAACAGAGCCACAACCTCCAAATCGGTCATTATCACATCCATAAATGATCACTGGAACTTTAAGCTGCTCCAAGGCAGACGCGCACATGATGCATGGTTCCACTGTAACGTATAAATGAGATTTCTCAAATACTTCCGACGCCGAAAGACCTTGTTTCCCACACCAGCCGACAACTTTGTCCGCCGCCACTAGTTCCGCGTGTCTTGTGGCATTTTTAGTGTCGTTGACAATATTTCTTCCCCCACCAATTATTTCAGAGTTGTAGACGAAGACGCAGCCAATGGGGACTTCTCCAACGTTTAAGGCTTCTCGGGCTAGTTCAAAGCCAGCGTCCATAAAATCATCCCCTCCGTCGATCATCATTCACCACAACATCCTCACGTTGGCCACAGGGCCCCTGATCGTCGTTGAGGTCGTCAACACAAGGACTCTGGCTCTAAAATGTCCAAAAAATACAACTTTTATTAAGTGTTATGCAAGAGCAATATTAGCTATCAACCTATTTCCCATTAAATACAACGATTTGTACAAAAACTTTGTAAAATATGAAATCTAGGTTAAATTATTTGTGGCCAACTTTCACCACTTGTTATAACTGCAATTCATTATAATTTTGTTTAGCAAAAAATGGGAGCGTAGTACAATTGAGTTGGGGGGGAGTGGCGGTGGGGGCTTTGACTTTTGAAGGAAATCTTGAGGCTTAAAAATTACCTTTTCCACTGTTGTAAAAGTTGAAGAGTTGATTTCCTTTTTACGTGGATTTATTGTGATGAATGAAGGAACAAGTGGTGGATAGATAGAGGCTCTATCTAGCACAGAGCTGCTGCCATGCAAAACTCCCACTGACCCCACGACGCTTCCCAACCACACCCACATCTAATTGCCCACATCCATCTTTTACTACGCATCATCTTGCTCCATCCATCTCAGTTTTATTTTAGGCATTTCAGCACAGCATGCAATTGTTTTGACAGTTGACCCAATTCCGAGTAATTTTAAATATGTAAGCATTCTTGCTTCCATAATATTCCAAGAAATCCCGTAATTCTTATTGAAATGCAGGTGAGAGAATTTAAGGTCTTAGAAAAATGTCCCTCCCCTTTCCTTGCAAGTTGCATCCATCATATTCTTCGAGGCTCAAATGTTATAGACCCTTAACATTAAGGACTCGTTGCATGAGGAGATTATTAAAGTGGCTTGGATAATAAATGTCTCATGCATATGAAATTTTACACGAAGCATGTCCATGTTACAATTTGTAACTTACAAACATGAGACAAAATTATCCCTTCGATAGGGGAATGAATTGAGGACTTGTTTAATTTCTGTTTCGCTGGATTTAATAAACATTAATGCAAAACTACGTGTTTGTAAGTTGAGATGTATGCGGAGATAATTATGAAACCAATAAAAAGCAAGACAAGAAATTTTCCAGTTGAAATCCGATATTTTTTTGCCCATTATCATTATCAATTGTCACTTTTGCAGACTGTAAAAGTTTATGGCCTTTTTTTCGAATTGACTGGACGAGACTGATAATAATTAAAATCAATTTTTTTGACTTTTGCTGCTGATATCGGTTTCCTTCCGAGATAATAAAATAAAGGGAATATGTAACTATTTATTATATTTTTTGCTCCAGATACATGCATTGATAAAACTAATATTGTCCAAATTCTAATAAAATCTCTTGTTGAATAACTTACGACGCGACTTATGTATGTATGTACTTATTTTGCTTTAAAAGAATTTCTTGGAATAATTGAATTATAAAAAAACAAAATGAGACGATTAGTTTCCTTCGCACATTTGCTAAAATTTGCGATACGTGACTCCCTTTGGGACATATCATATTAACGGAAAAGGGGAGAGAAGCCAAAATAATATTCAGCCAACAACCAAAAGCAACTCGTTAAAAAACTGTCAGAAATGTGTAGTTTTATGCAAAATTTTATGCCTAAAAAACAAAGGCTATATAAAGCCCCTTTTGGTTCACAATCATGTACAAACATAAACCGGAAAATGATAAGAGATGCTATTATAGAAATTATAATGCAACCAATGGATAAAGTAATGGGTAAAATGAGACACGTTGCTCATGTCTCAATCCGCCTCATCTTCTAATTAACTGTTCTCTCTTCACTCTGAGCTGAAATCAGTCATGACACTATTTATTTATATAATTAATTGTGTAGCCAACAAAAGATTGAATAATTGAATGTCCTGATCCCATGCTCAAATGTTCACGTGTTTGGAAGAATGCTACTTTATTACCTACAATCATTGTTTGTCTTTAATTGCAATGACTTCACCCACGCAAGTCAAAGGAGGTTGAGACAGATAGAGATGACTTTGCAAAAGATCAAGACTCCGTTAATCTTTTATAGTGAGAAATGTGACAGTTTGTTGTCTATTTGTTGTGAGTAAGTCAAGTCCTTTGCTGTATTTGTGGCCCCTGAATCATACGCAACAAATGGGAATGATTCACGCCAATAATATCGTCATCCTGAGAGTGCCAATCCCAAAATGCCCAGCGCCACAACAATATAATATGGCAGAGCTATCACTTAATAATATTTAAACAACTAAAACTCCCCTCGAGTCAGAGTAAACGGATTATATACAATTCACTGTTTGTAAGCATTGACTGCCTCCAACTTATTAAAGAAGGGAAAAGCTATTAAAGTAAGCAACACTTTATTCCCATGCTACTCCGTGCTCTTTTCTTCCTCAGAGTTGACCAGAAAATACTTGAGCACTGAGATCTCTGAACTGGACTACCTCTATCTACATTTATCTCCAGTCATTTGCATACAAAAATTACACACAAAAAATAAAGTTTTCCAGCCAGAAAATTGGTGCAAATACTCGATACTTGTGCAACAATTATAAAATGGTCACATTGTGCTTTGATGTGCCTTCAAGAATATCCCAGTAAAAGGACAATTAAATATTTGTAACATAACATACATATACTCAACTCAACTTTGATAGCAGTTGAGTAAATGTGGAAATGTAAACTGTTTTAACAAAAGTTATAAGTTTTTAAAACATCCTTAGTTCTAACACAAATTAACTTGACTCTTGCCTTGTTTAAAAATCGTTAAAAATATAGTGCCGAAGTTATAATTGCAATGAAACGTTAAACATCTTATTGGGATGCCATAATTCGTTGTAATAAGGTTTGTTTTATTTGATCAGTATTATTAATTTGATAGAATTTATTTAACTCAAGGCATAAATAGAAAAAAAAATATCTCAAAAGAATGTCGCCAACTTTGGTTATACTTTATAATTTTCTCCTTCATTGACACATTTTATGCTTAGTGAACACACGTTCATTTTATATCGTCATCAGTGTTGGCAATTTAGGACACTTTGATTCTACATTCCATAAAAGTTATAAAAATAATCAGCTTTCTCTTAATATCCTTGAGACAGTCAAAATAAATTTAATGAATGACATGACACACGGTTATATTTAAACACGAGAGATGATCGAACGAATTGTGATTTTATAAATGTTTTAAATTGATCATCAAATATCAAGGGTACATTTTATTGTATGTTAAACAGGAAATGATTTTTTATGCATTGTGTAAGATCGTGAAGCGACTTTAATTCTGTAGCCGTTAAAATGCAAATTGACGAACGGGAATTCCTTTTTGCATAATTTGGAAATTGACAAACATGCAATTGATGGAACATTTATTTTTATCATTATTAAAGCGGTTGAATGTCTTTTGCATTTCGGGTTAAATATGCGTTTGTTTGAAAACAAGTAAAATTGGCAAGCGGCTCAAAATATTTAAGTTGCTAAATAAAGCAGAAGCCACAGAACTTTGTAATAAGTGAATAACCCAAACAGAGGCTTCCGGTCTAGTGGTGAAGCGTGAATCATGTGAAGAAGCAGAACATTGTATTCCTTGTCCCATGAATGTCCTCTCATTTGACCTAAACACAAACTCTATAATAGACATTCGCAAAATTCCGCATCCGTTGCCAAAATTTCAAACTTGTTTATTTATGTTTGAAACAGCAGCGTCTGTCTATCATCAATGTACGAAAAGTATTATGCAGTTAATTAATGATACCCGGAACTGCTAAACCCAATTATTGTTACATATTTATTTCCAAGTAATTGACAACAATTCATTATTTTATTTCAGATTGGGCATTTAATAGTATTTTGCATATTCGTTATCAGCAACGCCTGATGCCAAAGGACCTTGACTTTTGGCTTAGTTATCAAAGAGAAATAATGAAATTGCAATAATAAAGCTTCATCCAAACTATCAAAATGACGCTTTCTCGGATATATTTACTTTCACTCCTCGGAGCAATATGTATTTTGAATCTGGTCACAATCATCTCCTCAACAACCGTTGTAAAGGGACAGCCAAAACTGTGCCCGAAAATTGTCAAGTGAGTTCATAGATCCAGGGTCTTTCAAATTGTATCAATTATTAATATTTTATTTTTAAAATTACCAGATACAATCAAACTGTCACAACTTCAGAAAAGAAGCCAGTACGAGTACAAAAATATGAGTATTGTTTCAACATTCCTCCTAAATGTAGCAAATATGTAACAGAAATGAGAACTATTACTAAAAACGAAGTGAGCATCTATATGAATTTAAATTGTATTTGAGACCACGACATAAGTAACTGTTGTTATCGTTTAGACCATCGAAAAACAACGAACTGAGCCAGCATGTTGTAAAGACTTTGAAGAACATGAAGACGGAAAGTGTTATCCCATTTGTGCTCCAAAATGCCATCACGGACTTTGCATTGCTCCAAATCAATGTGAATGTGAAGACCCTTGGGGTGGAGTTGACTGCAGTTTAAGTAATTTTAAAAATTTAATCATTTATTGATAAACCCGACATTCATATATAATGATATTAATTTCCAGGATGTCCAGCTAATACATGGGGACGAAGCTGCGAAAACAAGTGTCAATGTGATCATGGTTCAAAGTGTGATGTTCAAACGGGGGTTTGTGCTTGTGAGCCTGGATGGACTTCCGAACATTGTGATACTCCATGTCCTCCAGATTTCTACGGTATCGAGTGCAAAGAACAGTGTCGTTGTATGCACGGAGGCTCCTGTGACCCTGTCTCGGGAAAATGCAATTGCACCTCAGGGTGGAAGGGTCCTCTGTAAGTTAATATATTGCAAAAAGAAGACGAATCAAGCTGATAACTATAACTATGTAATAATTTTTTCAGATGTGAAACTCCATGTCCCCCTGGAACCCACGGGAAAGAATGCATGAGCAGTTGTCAGTGCCAAAATAATGGTTCCTGCGAAAGTGCCACTGGGAAATGTCATTGTAAAAGGGGCTGGAGGGTAAGTATTTGTTACTTTTATTTAGTTGAAAAAAATTATTCAAAACTTTATTGCCTGTCTGTAGGGAGATGTCTGTGCAAGTCCATGTCAAAATGGGAAATATGGCTTCCAGTGCAAAGAAAATTGCGAGTGTTACAATGGTGCGCTGTGTGACCATATC
The DNA here is from genome assembly GCA_034698145.1 of Proisotoma minuta. Lineage (NCBI taxonomy): Eukaryota > Metazoa > Arthropoda > Collembola > Entomobryomorpha > Isotomidae > Proisotoma > Proisotoma minuta. The sequence continues at coordinate 56,451 of JAQIXN010000175.1, forward strand.
ACTGGAAAATGCACCTGCACTCCAGGATATTTAGGACAAAATGTAAGATGTAGCTGAGAAATCCAATTTGAAAGTACTTGCTTAAATGTTACATTGTCTGCAGTGTGAGATAGAATGTCCGGCAACAAGTTGGGGGACTAATTGTACTTCTGCCTGCACATGCAAAAATGATGGACACTGCAACCCAGTCAACGGTTAGTAGTTACAATTAATGGCCATTTATATACATGGTTTAGTACAAACATCAATTGATAACTGTAGGAAGCTGTGCCTGTACTTTGGGATGGACTGGGAAAAACTGTGATGAAGGATCTTGTCAACTAAATTCTTACGGACCTGATTGTCAATGCAAATGTAATTGTAATCAGACAAACACTTTGGCGTAAGTTATTTCACGTATTTCACGGATAGCGAATGACTAATTCCTTGGTATTTAAAATTAGGTGCCATTCACATTCAGGAACATGCATTTGCAAAGCAGGTACTTACCATCATCATACACTTGTTTGTTTATGCATATATTGCAATGACACATTTCTATCTTACAACCACAATAGGCTGGAAGGGAATCGATTGTTCCAGACCCTGTTCTTTAAATACTTGGGGAATTGAGTGCAGTAGAACTTGCGATTGTCAAAATGAAGCTTTTTGCGACCCCGTCAACGGGAAATGCATATGCCCAGCAGGTTAGAAAAACAATCCAACTATAATTGAACTGCCTTCTAAACATATATAATTTAATTATAAAGGTTTTACTGGTCAATTTTGCGAAAACTCGTGTCCTGAAGGAAAGTACGGTTTTGGATGCGAGCACGAGTGTCGATGCCATAAAGCCACGCACTGCGAAATTACGAATGGGAAATGCATTTGTGAGGCTGGATGGCATGGTGTTTACTGCGACAAGCCCTGTTTGGCTGGAACCTGGGGTGCAGGGTGTGCCAACAAATGTGACTGCAAAAATGACGGATCATGTGACCCTCAAACCGGAAATTGCATGTGCAAACCTGGATTCACGGGCATCAAGTGTGAGATGACATGTTCCGCAATGACATATGGACTAGAATGCAGACAAAACTGTTCCTGTGTCCGACAAAATACCTTTAGATGTGATCCCAGTGATGGATCATGTAGCTGCAAACTTCCGTGGAAAGGTGGGTTAATTACTATTAAAAATGAGGCAAGTTATATATAATTTATGGTGTCAATATGAATAGGGGCTGAATGTGACACGAGTTGTGATGATGGGATATGGGGAGAAAATTGCGACAAGTCTTGTCCTTGTAACGGTGCAACTTGTGAACAGAAAACGGGGACTTGCCATTGCCCCCCTGGGAAAACTGGAAAAGATTGCAGACAATCCTGTCCCACTGGAATGTTTGGTCTCAATTGTGCTCAAAGATGTCCACAGTGTAAGGATGGCTCAACTTGTGACACTGTTACTGGTAAAAATTGATATAAAACGGAATTAAATATAACGCAAGTGGTAACACATTTAAGTTGACACTTCTTTCCATCCTCTGTGATTCATTTTAATTTGGAAGTTTTGACGAATGAGGACTTTTTGTTCAAA
>JAQIXN010000176.1:0-57708 GCA_034698145.1 Proisotoma minuta
ATTGGAACGGGTGGAGGTATTTATCCATTTTATTTAATTGTTATTTCTTGCAAGGCAATTTATCATGACACTTTTGTAAGCAACCTTTGATTTAGTCAGTCAATGGGAGAAAGTAAGATTAGGTTAGTTTTGATGGTGAAAGGGACTTAACAAATTAGATTTCCTTGAGAAGTGGGTCTAGACAATGATGATGGAGATAAGTAACATGCCTTGAGAAACTTGAGACAAACAAGCCCAATCAAAAGTAAATTGAGAGCAATGAGTTAGGTCTTAAGACAAATGAGATCAAATTCTATTTATTAAGGCAAAGCCACTCCCGTCTCAAACCACTTTTCTTTATATATCAACATCTCTACAATATAAAGTCTCAGCCATGTCTCTTTAATTTATTTAATGTCAAAAGTTGGATTTTACTTTGCTATGCTAGTTATGCTACTTTATTGGCTATAAACCAATGATGAAAGTGGAATACAACTTAAGTACTTATTCAACAACTCTGTCTTATTGCATAAGGAAGATAATTTTAGAATATTTTCTAGGGCATGGAAATACCAGCCTATGCAATATGAATGACTCCCGACAACTTTCCATATCCACTTCACTATCGTCTGGTCAAGGGTTACAGGTAAAGAAAATCCGAATTAATTAAAATATCCCCTGTCAATATACATACAAAAGTACTCAAAATCCATCTCCCCCATACCCAAAGTTATTAGGTGAAGCTTACGTATGAAGGTGATTTATTACATGATTTTGGGCAAAAATGTTTCAGCTTGGGAATAGTGGGGGACTGGGCTCAGGGACGGGGACATCAACTCCAGTGTCTAGTGACAGTGACAAACCGGCCAAGCAGAAACGCCACAGAACCCGATTCACCCCTGCACAACTTAATGAATTGGAAAGGTGCTTCTCAAGTAAGTCATCATCACGTCCATCCTGTCCTAAAAGATTTACTAAATAAATGGATTTGAAATTGACCAGAAACACATTATCCTGACATTTTTATGCGAGAAGAAATCGCAATGAGAATTGGTCTCACAGAATCCAGAGTTCAGGTTGGTAACTTTTTTATATATATTTTTTTTTTCATTTTTTCAGTTTGGGAATACCTCAAAACATTCTCAAAATTGCACATTGGTAATCATTGCAACAAATTATTCTTGACAGAACTATATTGTATTATCATGCAACTTTTATTAGAAACCCAATAGATATGAATATAAATACAACATTACATACATGTGGTTTGGATTTTTTGTAGTTAGTTGATGGATCAATTAGTGTCTACTGCATAGGCTCTAATAGATGTAAATTAGGAGATGCGTAACTCAGTGGCAGACGAGAGTGACCTTTAACAGAGTTTGCTTACTCTCGGACCATTCTATCAAATTAACAGTTCTCTTCTTCTCCTATTTCTCGCCTTCACCAAAAATGCCAAAGTGCTACCTTTCTTTGACTGACCACTGCTGCATATCACGATCCATTCCCACTCGGTGCTTTGTCTCATTGCAACATTCAAATGGACGCATCATTTCCAAATATAAAAGAGATGTTTAAATATCACACCATCAAGTGGTTTCTTGCATTTGCATACTCATAAGAGAACAAATAATAGACTTGAAAAAGAAGCTACTAAAAGGCCCAAAGCAAGATAAGCAAACAATGAATTTTATTCATGTTTATGAAGAAGAAAATCACACCTTTTGCCCCGTTGTTTGATGTTGCTTTCTTGCACTGAACGTTAACAGACCAAAAGACTCCTCTGAGATATTCCCATCATAATTTCATTGCCCAATGCTACTGTGTATTAAAACATCATCTTTGAATATTCTTGACGGGACAGTAAGTAGTTGGGGTTTTATTAATAAAATATCACAATGAGATTTCTCACTTTATAGCTAAACATGACACAATCGTACGACTTTATTAATTTGCATCATGATGCATAAAACATTTAATTTTATAACATCTAACCTTAAATCTATATTATTAATCTATATATTAATATATAAATAAAATATGTATATTGGATAATTTTAAAGTTTCTTCCTTTGCAAGTTGGCATAATATTTCTTATCTAAAATAAAATTAAAAAAATATTTTTATTTAAAAAAAATAAGGAAGAAAGATTTTGAATGAAAAAGCGATGCTTTTAATAACCTTAAAAAGAAGCGACAAAGCTTGCTTGGCATGATGGTGTCAAAATATTTTGGAAGGGTTCTTAGTTTATAGCCCATCTTCTTCTTACCTTTTCCGTTACTTTCATCTGATGGCTATAAAAAATCCCGTCTTTGAGCTTCTGAATTTTAGATGTGAGAGAGAAAAGTTTTATGTATGTTGGAGGTAGACTGACTGTCATTTTAAGGGAATTTGATTCAATTCAACCTTTTTTTTTACAGGAAACCTGTTGAAATTCATACGTTTCTGTGAGATAAAGTCAAACCTGCCATTTCCGGTGTTTTATTGCTACTCAGCATTTCTTTTAATACTTTATTCTTGTATTAAATAAGTGTTCCTGGTTGTTAATTATTACAAAGTAATTTATCGCAATGCAACATATTGAGCTTGAAATTGGGAGCTTGATAACGTCCCCTATGAGTGTGGTTTAGTTATGCATATCTTTTAATTCTTTATTCATTTGATATTTATTATGCAATCATGGATTAGCCATTAGCCAGATTTTAACTTTGCGTCATTTTTGTTGTCACTCTGCTTTGTCGTTGATGTGGAGGAAAAATGCAAAGCCAAATGTTGACATGAAAGGACCATCTAATAATAAGAGAGCACAATAGAATGCCAGTGCAGCGGCTAATGTGTTTATAGTGTATTTATTCGGGGACTTTTGTTGGTTGTTGGATGGTGCAAATTCCCAAAGGGTAAAGAGTGAGAAGGGAGCATAATGCCTTTCTCTCCCGGATTCAGATTTTCAAGCTAAAAGTCTCTGGCTGTTGATGGTGTAATAATTTATTCAGAGCAAGAATGGGGCCTCGGGAACCTAAAAGCTAGAAAAGTCTTTAATTATTGAAAATCTCCTGGTGACTTTCTGATCTCCCAACGCTAACTAATCTAAGCTCCATTCTCTCTAAAAGTCGTTAGCTCCTTCCCTCTATTATTATTACCAACCAGAGCAAATTATAGCCACCAAACATTATAATATGCACCCCAAACCGATCCTTGAAAGTCCCAGATTTGTCACTTGTTAGGTTATGCATAGTTAGGTTAGAAATTGCTGCATTTAGCAAATTGTGTCAGGCAAATTAATGAAATTCATTTGAGGTTTTGCAAAGTGAGATGCAGCTTTAATTAAATATTTGCGTAATTAAATTTGAGGTCGTTACTAATTACGGCTTGAGGTTTGTGGTCTCACAATTAATTGAAGGATTGCAACTGCAAATTTTGCAACCTTACTTATTTCTCCTTTCATGTTTAGTTTGTGCAAAAGCTTCTATACATTAGAAAACGATTGGATAAAGAAAATAAAATCCATTGGGGACGGAGGGCTAATCCAATGGGGTAATATTTTCAGCAAGAGCTTAAGCCAAAAGCAATTTGTGTTCAAAATATGATGTGTTTATATGGCCATTAGTACAACACTCTCTGTTCCCATCTCATTTCTTTGTGATGGTCTCCAGTTGGTTAGCTCATGAATGCCAAATACCCTTGCGACATTATTATTCAAGTTATGGACCCAGTTAACTAACACACTAAGCCAAAAAATCATATTAAGGGCCATAAAATTAGGTTTACTGCAGAAAGGGATCTATTTTATATGTCTCCAGTTCATTTCACCTTGATTACTTTATTTTTTATATGCTAGGATAATGTAACATGCATGTAAAACTATATGTAATATATCAGAACAGCTTTCAATTCGTTGTACATAATAAGTATATCTTGCATATATGGTAAGATTTATGCTAGAGAAAGTGAATTAATCGGCCAAGTATTTTATAAAGTAGGGGTAAAGTGAGACTATACAAGAGACATTGATAATTGAATACCTATATGGCTAAGGAAGCTTTTCTGACTTTATAGGTCTGGTTTCAAAACCGTCGTGCAAAATGGAAGAAGCGGAAGAAGACGACAAACGTGTTTCGAACTCCAGGCTCCCTTTTGCCATCCCACGGACTACCTCCCTTTGGATCTGTTTCCGATGGACTCTGCTCACCTGGAATGTTCGGAGGCTCCGATGCCCGTTGGAGTGTCGCTTCCATGAATGCAGCTGCCGGTAATTTTACCTTCAAATTGCTTTCTCTTAGTCCCGATTTTTTTTAGTAATCATTATAATAATAATATGGTTAATCAAAATACAGATCAGAAATCAGTTATGCTTATTGATGAATGTAATAATTTATGTTTTGCCCTAGCAGTGGGTCTGGCAGGACAGTTGAGTCAAGCAGGTGTGTCCATGAGTGGATTTGGGCAACTGCAGCATCAATCATCGGGATTGAATTCTGGACTCCCGATCTCTCATTCCGTTCCGACGTCGGGAGGACCAATGTATGCCTCCTCTCACTACGGTCTCAACTCATTAGGTACAAAGCAACCCTTCCTTCCTTCCTATTTCTTATCACTCAAACCATCTTCACGAGTTTATTCATTTGCATGCACATTACTCATCCATAATTAATTAGTGTGTTGCGGGGAGGATGATATCAAAAAAGTTGCACATTTAATTCAAATTGCCCCATATTTATAAATGCATAAATGTATAAATGTGCTTAATCGAAATTTGGTTTACTGTAGATGGAAATTTTCCCATGAACTTTAGTCACCACCACGGTAGCCACGCTTCCTTTTAGATGCAAAATATTGTACATTACACAATGTTTTTTAAACAACAGAGTCATGTGAGTACCCAATATATAATCATGCAAAATATTTTCATTTCGTTATTGTCGTTCTTTTGTTTCTTTTTTGAAATATTTTATTCACATTAAACCTCATCATTTCAACATGCATTGCACAGATCTGTCATATTATTATGCAAATATTCAAAATGCTTCTGGAAAATTGTGTTATAAATAACATATGTATATAACGTTGTTCTTTTTTTTTTTACAGATCCAGTATTATACGGAAATCATGATCATTTGAGTTCGTCCCGAGATACCAATCATTGTTAATTAATTATGCAGAGAATAGTGCTCTATAGGTATGTATATGTATTTTGATTTGTTACTCACAGTGTTTAAATAAAATGTTAATATAATTAAGCCAAGACTGTAATATCTCAAGCTAATAGTGTACAATAATTTTATTATTGTAAAGATATGTATCTTTTACCAAGTGGTGGTTAAATTAGCACATGATAAAGCAAAACATAACAGTTATAATTGACACCAATTTCCTAGAATTGTTTAAAGGGACAAATTAAATTAGTATATCAAATTCCTTGGATAGTTTTCTCCATAATTAATGATGTTAAATCCAAGTCAAACGTGGCAAAGCAACAAGGACAAACTGCATCACCAACTTTAATAACAACCAAAGCGAGCAAACTTAATCAAATTATTCTTTAATTAATTAAATATCCTACATATAACCAAGCCCATTATGCTACCACCTGTCTCTATAAGTATAATATGATATAAATATGTACATTTTCTATGAGGCCTGCTGGTATAAGTTTGCTTTCATTTCATACCAAACTTATTTGAGAATCTCAAATTGAGATCATGAAAGCATTGGTACAAGTCTCGGTCATGAAGTTGCGTTACATTTCGGGTAAAAGTGTCATACAATTTCATAATACTTATTAATTTGCTTTTTATTATGCGTACAAATTCTATTTGTCTAGTTAGTTATAAGATAACTTTTAGAATACATATTAATGAAACATGTTGCTAAATACCAAAGGTTTTTAAACAAAATAAAAGCTACTATATGTCCGTTTCGTGATTATGTTTGTTTCTAAAGGAATTTAAACTAAACCAAACTACAGCTTTTGAAATTTCTTAAAAATAATATTTAATTTTACTTTTTCCATTGGAAAACATTTTCTACACATTCTTCATTAAATAAAAATCAAAATGGCAGCTCCAGTGAGTGGATAAAACTTAATTTCATATTGTTTGCACTTTAATGACAATTTGAAACTGTTTTAGGGGAAAACCTCCGAGACATTGGATTTGGTCCAAGCGATGAATGATAATCCTTCTGCACCAGAGTCGAGCAGTGGGAGTGAAAGTGCGGTGCCTGCTGCTATTGATAAACCAAAGTCAGAAGATCATGATTTGAATGCAAATATTAGGGATATAGAAAAACTTATGAACGATATCGACCTGTCTTTCAGAAATAAAGTGGTCACTCAGGAATCTTCTTCCGAACTTGTTGTGCCTGACGATTCCCTCAAACATCACAAACATCACCATCATCGAATCGATCCCGAGCATAAACAGGATGAGGCAACAAGCACAAACCAATTGGTCGAGATGTTGAAGAAGGACTTGATGGAGAAAGAGAAAGCAGCCGAACTTGCCAGAGCTCAAATTGAGATGAAGAATATCAAAATGGATGATGACATTGAATGGAAGTCGCATAATCGGAGGCATGAACCCAAAACTTTTGCTAGCAGAGAACCAGACGTCGAAAATATTCAAGTCCGACCTGAAGTTGTCAATTGTCCAAAATGCGGCAGAAAAGTTGCAGCAGGAGCAATCAATCATCACGTCCGATTTTGCAATAATGATTCATCATAAAAATAAATAATCTTATTTGAAAGTCATAATATTCATTTCATATTATGTACATATAAATGCAATTCTATTTTCCCAATGCTGCCAAATAAACTATGAACCAACGGGTTATTTTATCGATCAAACATTTTATAAACATTCGAGTTCTTTATTCAAAACAAAATCATTCAATTTTAAACTCGAGTCTATAAACATGATTAATTCTGAAGCAATAATAGAACCCACAGCAATTATAACGGATAAAGGGGATTCTAATGGGGGTGCAACTCAATCTCATGCAAAGTTTAGTCAAGAAGAGAAACAGTATCACAGACACATCACACTTGGAATTGAAGAAAAGCTGCGTAAGTTGCCAACTTGAGATTTTTTCAGCTTATTTTAGATTTTTTTTGCTCGTTATTAGAAAAGAACCGAATGATCAAAGATATAAAGCTGGTTATTCGAAAACCAGCAGAAAAGTCAACAATTAGTAGTTGGGAGAGAAAACACAGAGTGAGTTTGCCATCAGACTTGAAAGATTTTTATTTGTCTACAAATGGTTTCAAATTAACTTGGAGTTTGGAACATGCCGGAGACAATTTAAGAATTGGAGACATGAATATAAACGAGATAAACCAACTTCTTCCTCTGGAAAGTCTCGATAATTTTGACATTTTGGAAAATTCGGGGGATGGACCAAGTGTTTCAGCCAATAAAACTTTACAAGATCCAAAAACGTTGGCTGCAACAGTGAAATCCAAACTTTCCAGTGAACTCGCAAAACTACAGCTATCAAACCGAAATAACCCAAAACAAACAGATTCTATTCCGTTCTCAGAACTTCGAAAAACAATGGTTATAAGTAGATAGATTTCTTAAAACTTAATTTAACTTATTTATAATGTTATTTTTCAATATTTAGAATAAAGCAATAGAAGTCAGTGGACAAAGAAGAACTGTGGCAGACGATGCCTCAAAAGTTCATTTCCTTTCAAATGACAAAGGATTTATTCTTGACCAAAATAAATATGGATGGGTTTGCATAATTTATCCAGACGCTGTAAATAATTTTATTGCAAATTCACCAAATTCTCCCCGATCAAAGGAAGAACTTGCACAGGAAGCAAATTTAACCGTAGAGGTTTGGTTTTTAGATAATTCTCTTCAATGGAATTTTTTAGCTCCCTCATTTGCTCATTACTATCGAATGCTTTTATTTCATCTGGGACTTCCACAATGGCAATATCGATTTACTTCTTATGGTTTATCTTCGTGGGCTGAGCAAATGTTTTGGTTGGTATCTCCTCATCTTTTGACACCATTGAAGATTTCCAGTATCGATACCTCTCGAAATCTGTGGTCATCAGACGTTCCTCAAGAAGCAGCGACTCCAAATTTAACTCCCAATGTACTGTCTAATAATATGTTTAGAAGAAAAAAGAAACAAAATGAAAATACAAATTGATGGGTTTTGAATGCACTGTTGAGACTGTTTAGAATGCTCATGCAACATTATCTCTGCTAAATTATTTCATTTCCTTGGGTTATCTTTGTTGTTCACATTGCTTCTTCTTCGTAATGTAAATGTGCAGCTGCTAATTTTAGATAAAGATTTGTAATTTATTTATGCATGAATGTGTTGTACAACTTGTAAAAATAGTTTAACTGTGTGTAAGCATTGCAATAAATATGGAGGATTATAAAATCTACATGTTTCTGTTAGTAATTTGTGCATCTTTATTACGGATTTCTATCGAAGAGGATTTATTTTCAAAGCAAGATTTTGAAACCGTCAGTTTTGCCCATGAAAGTAACATGAAAATTTGATAATATACAAGAATCATAAAACTGTGTTATTAATTCATTTACAGTTTGTCAACTTGAGACACTCAGCTCAACAAATTTTAGTACCTTTTATCCTGTTGACAAATTCAATGATGGAAATGGACAGATTAATTTTCTAGTTCGTTTTATGGGAGTAGCTGATGGACATATTTTGCTTTCTGCAAATGCATCTGAAGAACAGGGCCGAAGTGGAGGCTACATTGTAAGATGCGTAAAATGCCAAAGATGAAAAAATAAAATTTCATTTAACAATTTTCAATTAGATTCAATTGGGAGGATACAATAATAAAATATCGGAAATTAAGCGTCAGAATCAAGTAGAATTTCGAATAAATAGCCAAGGAATACTTTCTGATCAACAATATCGAGGCTTTTTTATTCGATACAATTCCAATGCTGGCGAACTTGCCGTTTTGTCTGAAGGAAGTGAAATACCTTTACTCCATATACGAGATTCGAATCCATTGCAAGTCAGATATTTCGCCTTTGCAACTTGGATCGCAAGAATTGTTAAAGTGGCTTTTAATTGTCAACCAAAAGACATGTATTCTCACGTCGCAGAATCTTTTCCTAACCTCACGTCTTCTACACGTAAGATAAGTATTTATTATTTGTGTTGTCGGTTGCAACACTGCTTAATTTGATGATGCATCGTTTTGCAACACATGAATAATTTGGATTTGATACCACAAAAAATTATATTTGATTAATTCAATTTTGGTAAAAATAAGTTGTCCCTCAGTTGGAAACAAAATTATATAGTTTGAATCATTGTACATAAATTACAACTTTTATTTGAGGCAAAAATATTTTGTACCATACAACTATTTGATGCGTATATTGAGGTTTTGTACAAATTGCTGTTGTTTTAGATAGTTTTAGGGTTGTATGATGATTTTGTAAAAAGTTAATAATATGTTATTCTAAAGAGTCTTGATGCCATCCGTCTCGACAACCACTTTCCAGCCATTTATCAAAATTTTCATAAACTTTCTTCTCGATAAGCCAATTTGGATTGTGAATTTGTTCACAAAGATCGCAAGCCAATGGAATTCCGTCGTGACTGAATATTGAATAGCTTTTCTTCCATTCAAAATACTGGTTGTATAATGTGTCGTTTTTATCCAAAATTTGCAAATATTCAGCCAATTGCTTTGGCGTATATTTTGAGGCATCTATGAAAGAATTTGGAGGAGCGTAATAGTCATAATTAGCACCGCCCAAAACAATAGGAACCACATTTAGTTTCAAATTATTATAAAGCTTTTCTGTCACGTAATCATCACAAATGGAATTTTCAAATGCTAATACAAATTTGTAAGCGATACTGACAAGCAAATAGCAGTCATCATGTTCCACTTTATAAGGATTTCTCATAGTCTTTTGTGTCCCACATTTATATTTTCCACATCCACCAAAGACATCAACTGGGATATATTTTTGCATTTCTTTTACATAGTTTTCTCTATTGCTCTGGCTTTTGCATCCCCTGTAAAAAAATAACATAAACTCATTTTCCCAATTTATCATAATTATTTATATGCAACTCGCCTCGAGCTTGCAAACCATGAGACCAAACGACGCTTCCCTTCTGCATAATTTTTCTCTTCTGGGCCCTTATGGGATGCTACCCAATCTGACATATAATTGGGGAAAGTAGTATCTTTGTTTATTTTGATATAAATTCCATGTCGTGCTACAATGTCAGAGTCACTTCGATAAGTCATTGTTCTGTTAAAAATGCTATTAAGACGTGAAAAATCAAGGTTTGAAAACTTTAGGATATAAGGAGGCTCGTAAGTGGCTCCAATCCATATCTGATGAGGATTCCTGTTGGTAGGAAATGTGTAATTTTCTTTTCCAACGTCCACTAAATGAAATAAAACGGCATCCGCATGTTCTAGTTCTGACTTGTCAACCGTCATGAGGCAATTTGATTGTGGACATTGGTTGTAAACAATTTCATAGAATATTTTGTGCCACATTGCTGCAGAACAAACAAACAATTTGTTATAATAATTTCTCCATTAGCATTTGAACATACCAGTAGATTCCCAGTATGCATTCCATAATAATATTTTCTTTGGTCTGCTCTCATTGTTTTTGTTGCTCTTCCATTTAATATGTTTTGAGTTTAAATGATTCAGTGATTTCCCAAATGGTTGTTGAATTAATTGAAGAGAACTTGGATTTAACTCTTCTGGAAAATTGCTACTTGTGTCAAGTTCATCACGATCAGAGTCATTAAAAATATCACTTTTGCTCCCTTTCGCAGGGAGATAAAAAAATATCAAATTACAAAGGAAAAACGCACTGAAAATTATTAAAAGTTTTCTTAATAATGCTTTGTTTTTGTTGGCACTTCCTTTTATTATTTGCCAACCCATTTCGCATTATGGAAATTTTAAAACAAAATTAGCAAAATATTTATTTATAGATATATTTAGCGAAACATATATGATGGTATTTCTTAAGATGTTCTTTCTTTAAAGTCTGAAATGTAACTAAACGGGAAAATACATATAATTGACCATAAAACGCACTGGACTGTTTAGAGGAAGCGTCGTTTTTTTTAAAAAAAAAATCGTTTGTGAACACTGAACATAAACAATGCAAAGGCAAATGCATTAAATGTCAGGTCTTTTTAAACTGTCATGTATAATACACTATAATGTATATTTGCGATACGTGGTCATGAACTTGTACATTTTTTTTTTATTCAAAAGCATGTCCCTTGCTGCTATGAATTTTAACGTTACAACAATAATATTAGGCATAACTACTACAAATATTTAGATCATTATTAACAACTATTTAAAAGTTTCCTGTTTTTCCAAAGTGCGGAGACACGCAGAGTCAGGGTCATCACTCATCATTGGCCACCATAAGCAAAAATCTCTGGTGTGAGTGATATGTTCAATTACACTTTAAATGATCCAATTAAAAAGAACTTAACGCGTCACACTACTAAAAATATCATACAAGTTGTACGATACAACATGTCATTTGCTAAAGTGTATTTCAAAGTTGTAACGCATTTGACCTTAGTTTCTCTATGAAACCAGAATAAGTTATTGATTGTTTTTTTAGTCTTAAATCACATTTATCATTACATCATGTCTTTAAAATTGCGCAAATTCGTAGTTTTCTTGGTTCAAATATTGATAGTTTCCGGTAAGATTGGCATTATTCATAGTTTGAGTATATAAAATTCGCCATGTCGTGCAGGAGGAACACCGAATCCAAAGCGTCGGATTGGAATGTTAAAAAATTATGACAAGCTTGCACTACCCAATTATAAAACAAACCAAAGATTTAATGAAAGCATGGTTATTGTTACCCTCCCTTCGTTGACCTTGACACATTTCAGCATTGTAAGTATGAAAATTTGTTTTAATTTTATTTTTAGACATTCAAACCAATTGTTATTTCACACAGGATGAAGAAAAGCAGACTTTTGAATTGGAGGCTTGGCCAAATTTTGTAAGATACATTTTATTTTGCAAGTAATTATTGGTTGTTTAAATTTTCAAGTTTAACACAAGGAATGGAAAGACAATCGTTTGGAGTGGCAGCCTGAAAACAATGAACCTGGTAATGGCAAAATACATTTCTCCCCAGACGAAATTTTCATTCCTGATATTGTAGTTTACAATAGGTAAATATACAAAATATTTGTATTTTTTTTTTTACAGTCTATGATTTTTGTTTCATTATTATCATTGCTAGTGCGCAACCAACAAATTTAGACGTTTACGGAAAAACGCAATGCATTGTTTCATCTGATGGAACCGTCAATTGGGTTCCTCCTTCTAAATTTGTCGTGTACTGCGATTTGGATTTGAGGCGTTGGCCCAAAGACATTCAAAATTGCCGTTTAAAACTTGGAAGTTGGACCCATGATTCAAGTGAAATTGATATGCAGTTTGGAACATTTGAAGGGACAAGCCCGGAGAAAGTTAAAACTTTGGAAGATTTTAAAAAGGAAGACATGGAATGGGAATTGTTGCAGACAAAAGCAATTCGAGAGACTAAAAAATATGAATGTTGCGATGAACGTTACACATCAATAACTTATGAATTTACAATTCAAAGAAGATCATCCCTTTATACGTACACAGTATTTTTGCCAGGAATTTTAATATCATTTGTTAACTTGGCATTATTCCTTCAGCCAAACAATAGTTCTGGGAGAGTTATTGGTGCTTCGGTAATTTTTTTGATTCTCAGTGCATACCTGATATTCTTTAGAACAAGATTGCCCGAAGTTGGAAGTGTTCCGCTGATTGTCACTCTATATGGCTGGAATCTTGTATTGGTGACGTTAAGCATGCTGACAGCAACCCTTGTTTCTAATTTAAATCTTATCATTGGATCTAGTAGCCCACCTAGATTTTTTCAGCCGCTATATAATTCTTCAGTTTTGTCAATTCTGTGCCTTGGAGGACTCCAAGGGTCAGGATCAGATGTGAGTTGTACACCCTTGAATTTGATAAACAAATTGCCCTAATTTAACATAATCTTAAATGATAAGAGATCAAGAAGGATGCCAATTATGCCAAATGCAAGTGGAAGTATTATTAAGCGAACTAGTGAAGATGGAGAAATTGCAACCAGAGATTACTCGGAAAAGGTGTCAGAATGGAAAATGTTAGCTGCAGCAATTGACCGGCTTTCTTTTGTCATCTATTCTACAATTACTTTTATTCTTTTGGCTTGTTTTTGCTAAAACTTATTTTTGGAACAATAAATGAGATTCTAGGCCCTCTACTTATTAGTTTGCAATCGTGTATAAATAAAGTACTTATTATTATGAAAATTTTGAGCCCAAATCGGATTCCAGGAACCTTTTTCCCGTTACTACTTACAAAGAACCAAATTGAATGCTTAAATTGTGTGTTTGTATCAAAGTTGTTTTAAGAAGAGGTTGCAAAAAATATGATGCATCATCATCACCGTGCGCCTTTTCTTGACTCGACCAGCCTTCGCAGTGAAGTGAACTTATTTTTTGTTTCATCTTATATGCACAACTCTGGATAATAATAATGATGCTGTGTTTTTAAGGCGTTGAGGGATAATAAATCCAAGAACTTGTTGTTACATTGAACTGCTTTTATTCGCTGTATATAGTATATACATACATAGTTTTGCAAGTTGGCTATCAAGTGGAATTAGTTATTTTGGCTTTTTTATTTTCGGAAAAGAATGCTTTTAAATTGTTTAGGTAAAATTAAAGCTCTCGTTATGTCTCTTTATATTGATTAATAAGCGTTACAATGCAAAAAAGTTTGTTCTCGTTCAAAGCATTGTCCGTTATTATAATAATTTTACTAACATGGAGGGAAAGCGTGTGTAAGCCAACACGGTTTTCTATTTTATTTCATTATGCTTATAAAATATATTTGAAATATTTTTTGCAATATATTATAGGCGATAAAAATGTAGATCTGAGAGCCGATAAATTGGAAAATTATGACCCGAAAGTACCTCCATCAACTGATAAAGGGCCAGTAATTGTCCAAATTGGCCTCATCCTAACACACTTTACACTGGTACACTTCCAAAACAATGCTTACGACATGTAGATTTCAATAGTTGATAGTAGTTATGAATTATAACTTTTAATAGGAAGAGACCGGAAACACATTTCAAGCCAATGTGTGGTTAAATCTGGTAATGCAAAAGTTTTTATGTCTACTACTTAATGAACTTTCTTGATGAATTGCTATTAAAATACAGAACTGGGTTGATAAAAGACTTTCCTGGAATAGAACTTCATCTAAAGATGCAATGTATCTGAGATTCTCTCATCATGAAATTTGGCAACCGGATTTACAATTAATTAATAAGTACTTTTACAATTTCAGTTATTTTTTTTCTATTTTTGATAAAATTGTTTTTTATAAAAATAATTATTATTAATAGTGCAATGCCGACGGATACGTTTTCATACGGAGAATCATTGTTAATGGTAGATTCTGATGGCAAAGTTTTGTGGACGCCATCAGCAAGATTTGTCTCACATTGTAGTATTAACATGATTCGCTGGCCCAAGTAAGAATTACAACTTCAAAGATATAATTAACGGTATAAAATATAGTTGATAACGTGATGCAAAATTTTAGTGACGAGCATACTTGCTACTTGCATATAGCATCTTGGACAAGCTCAAGGACAGAAATTGATTTGGAATTAGGTCCAAAAGGGGAATCCAGTTCAGTATGTTAATTTAAAATATAGATATTTTTTCGAAAAGTCATAATTTCAATAATTCAGGAATTTTATTTATAGCAAAATCAAGGGGTTGATAGTCAATTGTTTATTCCAAATGGAGAGTGGAGTATAATTTCGACAGATGCTGAGAAAGACGATGAATTTTATGCTTTCTCTGAAAATCCATATGCTGTGGTCAAATACAGCTTTTTAATTAAACGCAAGAGTCCTTTATACACTGCAACTTTGATTGTACCGATCTTCAGTAAGAAATTGAAATTGTTGCAATTATTCCCTATTCGCCAAACTTATTATTAAATATTTGTTTGATTTAGTGGTTTCGCTTGTAAACGTTTTCGTGTTTATACTTCCACCGACTGCAGGAGAAAAAATTACACTTGGATCCGTCAACTTTTTAATTGTGTCAATTTTTCTAAGCTACTTTGAAGCAAGATTGCCAGCTCTTGGGGATCATCTCCCATTGCTAGGTTAGTCCTAATGTTTAAAGGAAGATCACTTTGAAATTCAACATCAACATGCAACTTTTTTTTACATGTAGTGCTACTGTATGCAATCAATTGTGTTTTAATTGGAATCTCATTAATAATTTCGGTTCTCGTCATCAATATTTCACGGACCCGAAAAGCTTCAAGTCCACCACAATGTTTTAGAATGTTCTGTAATGCCAATTTTGCTCAATTTCTGGGATTAGGATATATTGTTCCCTATGTAAGATTTAATGTAAAATTAAATTGAACATTGATAACAATACTATATATTTTTATTTATTTTTGAATAGATATCACAAACTCATTCCCGTTTAGACGAAGGTGTTGAGATGCAGCCTGCGAGAGACAATGGAGGCCCTAGCAATTTTGGTGTGGACAAAGATGAGCAAATGACTCATCTTGTTCTGGAACAAGATCCACCTTACCTGGTCAATGCAGAGTGGGTGCTTCTTGCCTCAATGATTGACAGGCTGACACTTATCGTTTACATTATTGTTTCCGGCATTACTTTGGGCTTGTGTCTTGCTTAGTCACTCTAACATTACTTGATTGTTTGTGAGATCATAATATTTTTAAACGATAAAAAGAAACAACTATAATTTTAATTAAAATTATAGTGATTCCAAATAAGACATGCTTATAATAATACTCAGACTTTGTAATAAAATAACATAATAATTATTTAAATGGGTCAAAGTTGTCTGGATCTAAATCATCAGAGTTTGCAGCAAACAAACTAGTTGGTCGCATTCCTGGAGTTGCTCTTGCGATTCGATTTAAACTGTTGCTAAATCCAGAAGAAAACGTACGAGAGCTATTATCTGCATCAATGTCTTGGAAGTCATTAACGTTCTCTTCCAATCGCATCTTGTTGGAATTTAATACTGACTCTCCCTTCATTAACTGGCTTGCTGTGGGTACAGTTATTTTTCCAGATTTAACTCTATCCAGCCCAGACAAAATCTTTTCTATTCGCTCTTGATGTCGTAGAATTGACATTTTTGTTGCAGCAATTGCATCTTCTTTATCAGCAATTCGAGTCTCTACTTCAGTCAATTGCTGCTGTAATGGTTGTAAAGATGCTTCAGTTTTCCTATGATAAAAAGTTTTTCTCGTAACGTTTTCCGAAACATAAATAAATAAATATAAATGTATGTACATTTTTGCTGATTCCAATTCCGCATCCAAAGCATGGCTTTCATCACGCCACTTGGCCACTTCTTTCTGCATTGCGTCAATGTCCTCTCGGACATAATCCAATAATTTCCCTAAAGGGTTTGCATTCCTTGCACATTCTTGAAGTAAATTCTTCAACTTTTCTATTTCCGTTTTAGATGTTTCACGTGACTTCATTGTACCAGCGTCATCATCTTTTCTGCTTTTATCTTTACTTTCCAATTCTCTTTGTGTTTCAAGTATTTGATCAACAAGTAGACCTCTCTGGTCAATAGGAATATCCTCCAGTTGCGAAGTTCCATCAAAAGTTAAACCCGTTGCCAATGCTAGTTCCTATAAGATATACTTGCATGTAAATCGACATCTTATCTTAGGTACATATAACACAAATGGAAATAATATTACAGGGGTTTCATCTAAATCACCTAATCCTTGAGTTTGAGCGACAGTAACTTCTCTAACCACGAAATTATCATCCTCATCAGCATCAGAGTTATCCAGCATAACATTTGTAACCTTCCCAGTGGTTGGTCTACAAATTTAGACGAGTTATTTAAAATTTATAAATGACAAAACGTAAAACCTGTAGGCAGGTTCATCATTATCTTTAAACATCGAGCTTTTAGGACGAGGGGGAGCGGGTCTAGCGCTTGGAGGTCTTGCAGTTCCGATTCTATTAGTACTACTGTTGCTTGTACCGGGTCTGGTCGAGCTACATACAAAAATAAAATAATTGACCAAACTATGATAAAAACGCAGTTGATCTAAAGATTTCGTACCCTTTATTAGAATTCGAATCAAATCCCATCCTCACATTAGCATCGTTTTCAGCGTCAATTGGACCAGGAGTACTTTCAGAATCACTTTTCTGTTTTGATTCTGCTGAAGAAAATGCTAAAGAAGCAACATCTTCATGACCATCAACTTTATCCAAAGTATCAAAAGGATTTAAACCAAAAGAAGAGACTTCAGGAATAAATTGAGAAGTTGAAGCAATAGGATTAGTAACAGAATTCATGCTGCTATCTCCAAAAGCGTCTTTGAACAAAACGAAACAATGCAATAAAAGCCATTCCAAAACAATAGCGAAAAAATCATTTATATTATTAATAGTTATTTACCAGCCTCTGGGGTTGTGCTATTGCCATCATTTGCTTTCCCCTACAACAATACAATAATTATTATTAATGCTAAATTACTATTTGTAAACTTTTTGCAGTCAAATAAATCTTTATACTTCTGAAATATCATCTAATAGTTTATCTGTTTTTGCTAAGGATGAATTCTGACGTTTTATTAAAGATTTTCCAGTAGAAGATACCGAACGCTGGGAATTTACTTCAAGGTTGCCATCAAGCTTTTCTTTTTGTTCATCAATAGTCTTTTTTCTAAAAAAAGAGGTATGTTTTAGTATCTGATAGTAAAGTCAGAAATTAAAAAAAAATAATAATAAAAATCCATTAGATTACTCCGAGTTTGATGAAGGCTTTTCAGAATTCGATTTAACTACAACATCAGCAACAATCTCCTGTTTCTTTGCTTTTGTTTCATTTAACTTTGGATTTTTAGATGCTGCTGCTGTCGAAATATTTGTAGGGGCTTTTTTCCCAGGTGGTACTGTTTTTGTTTCTGCTTTGGATGCAGTTGTGGTCTTTTGTTGGGGTTGCTTTTTCTCTGGGGCTTTCGCAGCTCCTTTCGTTTCCGAAGGTTTTGATTTTGTTGTTGCAACATTTGTTTTAGACCCTCGACCTCCAGATTTATCTATTGCTTTTGCAAGGGCTTGAAGTAACAAGTTGGTTTTATCAGGTTCTTGACCAGCAAGTATTTTTGAAACTTTTACAGGAATTTCCTCACCGATGGCTTCGTCTATATATGTACATATACAGACTTGAAACATTTTTTCAAGTTTTACAATTTGAGAATAAAATCTGAGTGACTTACTAACTGAGTTGATTACTTTTTTCATAAATTCCATTTTAGCCTCTTTGTTGGAAATATTGTTTGAGTCTAGTTCTTCTTGACTAAAGACACCTTTCATAAAACCAGTTCCATTAATTACCTAAATTAATAATAAGGGTCTACAATTTAAATTTTAAAACTCGTTTGACTTTGACAAAATTGGACAGCTTACTGATACTATAATGTCATGAAGAAATCGAAAGGGTGGTCTACTCAAGTTCTTTTCTGATAATGGTGGCTTCTTTACATGCTTTCCTAAAAGATCCTGAGTTAACTTGATCGATTTGGCCAAATCTGGGTCAGCCATTGTTTGTTTTTAAACTTGAAAATAATTATAATCAAAGATATGTAATGCAAATCAAACTTCTTTACACGATCGATAATCCTCAATCTTTGTGTGGGTCTAATTTTTACGTAACTAAGGGCAGAGAGAGAGAGGCAAACAAACCCTAAGCGCTGACAACTATTTTTTTCATAATGTAATGCATATGCAAAGTTGATGATTGACTTTAAAATAAGTAAATCATGATAGGCAAAATAATTTTTTGGGGGGACAACGGCCCGATTACTAAAATTTTATTATTTTTTATTCTTCTTTTGGATGCAATGACAAATGAAATAAACAATCAATGATTACAAAAATTTTGTGGGATATTGAAATGAAATAAATTAAAAACAAAGCCAATTAAAATTTTTAAAGGGTTCTTAATTTTTAAAGAGTTTAAAGGGTAAATATTTAGGGGTTTTCGTGGTCTTATATATATTGGGATAGTGGGATGTTACAAGAATTATTTGTCATTCTTAAGTAGTATTGTTCTGAATGTATTGTAAATGGACAAAAGTTATTGTTTTCTTTTTTGTTTTCTTTTTCCTTTGTTTTCTAGTAACTAATATGAATATTATTATCACATACCGGTCAACTGTATATTTTCACTTCTTAATCTTCTTGTGTAATAATAAATTAACAAGAAGTGTGGCCAAAATAATTTCAACTTCAACACCGAAGTCTATTTGCAACAGCAATGGAAATTGTTCGAATGTCGTCTTCAGAAAATGGAGTGAATATTGAGTCCAATGACTGGCTCACCAACAGTCTTTGCCAAGACGCGTAGAAAACGGTAATTATTCGCTCAAAAATAGATCGGTCGTACACTGATCGCGCCGTGTTTGTACGGTCAAATGGTTCTAAAAAGAAGAAAATATTATATAAACATTACAAAAAATAATAATAGACATCGACATAATAGTTGTGAGAGTACCTTCGATACACAGCAACTTCCATTGGTGAAAGTCGTTTTTAGGGGACTTGAAGTTGGCTGCAATCCTAATGGGGAAAGATCCTCCCGTACGAACCGAGATGACGTGTTTGTTATAACTGGTTGAAATAAAACAAATATTAAAAAAAAGGAAATTAGAATTTATAAAAATTAAGAAATAAGCTTACTCAAACTTTCTGGCATAATACTCCAAGAAAGAAATCAACAGTTCCCCCAATCCCATTTTATTTTTACTTTCCCATTCTGGCATTGTGTCATGGATTTGGACATCAAGGATCGGAATATTGTTGCTGAATCTTGATGGAAACTCTTTCTGTAAGTTTGGAAGGACAGGGTCCTCTAGACCATGCTGGAGAAAGTGGATTACCATCAACGCAAGAGAATAACTAGAAATGGTCATCATCTTGGCATCATTGATTTTGTGAAATTGAGCCCATAGTTTTACAACAAGGACGAGTGGTTTGAGTCGCCAATCCATTTGAGCATAAGCATACATCAAGTGCGTATTTCGAATTCCAACATAATTGTTGCAATTGAGATCAACTTCTAAACGCCTGCCAGCATCCCGAAATTTGAGAATGGGAACTTTGGCGTAAATCATTTCCACATTTTCTAGAAATGGTAGTGAGTTTAAAGTGCGTGAAAGCGTTTGAAGACGATCCACTGCCTCAAAGCGTTGGTCGACTTCAGTGTCTCTGATAACCAAACACATGTCCACATCGCTCGTATTGCTTCCGAATCCTGACATTGTAGACCCAACGACTTGCAAACCAAAAAATGGAAAGTTCCGTGGCTGGAAGGCAAACATATTAAATAAATTTATTTTATAACTTGACAAATAATGTATGGAATAAAGCTCACATCATTTTTAAAATCGGGAGTAAAGTTCAAGTAACGGACGAGCCTGTATACATCTCTCCACAATTCAACCTTCCTTCTAAAAGTATCCATCGTCTGTTGGTTGTCAACAAACTTTGCCCAAATTGATTTATCCAACTAGGCATGTAACAAGGAGAACGTTGCAAAAAATAACATGATGATGGTCAATAATATAATATCCTACCAAAGTGAACGAGTTTTCCACTGCAAAGGTAAAAGGTTTCTCAGACGTATCCACAACTTTGCTAAACTGTTTAATTATTTCATCAGGTTCCAAGTCTTCAAAAAATTCTCTAGGAAATGAAAGATGTGGATATCCAGCCCGCTTTGGAACACGTAAGCAAAATGTGGAAGTTGGAGAAAAATCTTTAGAGAATAGAGCAAAGTTGTTGTAAAACCTAAATCAAAATACAAATGTAAGTTAATATTTGATTCTAATTGAACAAGAAATTGTTTCAATCACTTTGTCATGAACCATATTATTTGATGGACATAAGCAAAATAAGCCAAAGAACAAAAAATAATAAAATAGTCAAATAAAATAGTAATCTGACATCATAATAGTTCCAATTAAATACCTGAAGCTTGGATCATTAGTAAGAGCTAACTGCTCTCGAGCTGCAAACTCTTCTGGGGAATTGCATCGAGTGCTTGCTGAAGTTGTTATGCTTTCAGAGTCACTGAGGTCTGTACAATCATCCCCCCATTCTGTTTCTTTCTCTGCAGCAGTTGGGCTATCTGTGCAACTTCCTGCTGGAGAAGACCTCGGGGAATCTGTTGTGGGGTGGGAGTGTGTCAGTGGGGGTTCCATGGACGATGCCAATGTCTCATTACCACTAGAGATATCAACACGCTCAGTGGAAGAAGACGCGGATGAGGAGTAGCCATAAAAATAGTTACTAGTGGGATAGGAGGAATAAGGGAATCCATGAGAAGAGTTGGCTTGGTTCTGAATAAAATAATCATAATGTCCCAAGCTTTGAGCTGTGATTATGCTTCCATTATTCAGAACAATGTCGCGTGTTTGTCCAGGGGGAAAGCTTCCACTAATATCACTCGTGGGGCTAATATCAGGGCTACAATTTCTGGAATTTGGGCTGTAATATCCCCGAGAGATATTTTCCAAGTTTCCAAAAGAATAATTCCCATTAATCCCTGAATGATGATGGGACCAATTTCCCCTTTTTGGGGGCCATGGAAGAGCTTCCTCAAATTCTGGGGATTGCAATGCTGCTCCATTGTTATTGTTGTTGCTGCGACGCATAAATCCGTTATTGTACGAATCTGAGTTGCCATTGTTGTTGTAATTGCCGTTATTCTGGAAGCTCCTTGGCCCTCCACGATTGTAATACCCATTGTTGTTGTGATTGTTTGGATAATTTTGATTGGAATGGTAAAACTCAGCATTAGGAAAATATTGCTGTCTCCTGCTATTAGGCAAAAAATAAAAGAAAAAATACAATCATGCAAAAAAAACGAGACATTAACTGTTAAATAAAGTAACTAGCTGTAGCTGTAAATCTTCAAAATTCACAAAAACAAATGCAAACAGCAGCATGAATTTTAAAATCAACAAATGATTGAATAATACTCACTTATTTCCATAATTTCGGTAGTTGTTGTACCCATTGTTATTATAGTTGTTGTACTGCCGTCTCTGATTGTTAAAACCACTGTATCCATACGACTGCTGACGATGACGGCCAGCACTGTTATTGTTGTTGAACTTATTGTACTGACCATTATTATTATATCCAGAGTGATTTTGATGTTGGCCATTATTATTATTGTTGCGATAATGATTGAATTTGCTGCGACTGTTGTTGGCATCATTGGCATCTGATTGGTGATCAGACGAGTTGGTATTAGTTTTACCAGCACCACCATTGTTACCGACACCATTGCTGCTAATACTTGTACTATCGTGATTTGAGGACTCTTCTTCTTCTGCGACAGAGATAGTTTCCACCATCGAGATCACGGTCTGTTCCTCCTCATTCGGCGTGCTTGTCCTCGACGCATTTCCCGTGAAATGTTTCCCATTATTGCTGCTGCCGTCCCCTTCTTCTTCTTGCCAATCTCCATTTACATTTACACTGGGGGACCTGGACCCGTGCCTATACCAAGGCTTCATGTTTCTACAATGAAACAAAATGGCATAATATTATCAATTTTGAGCTAGTTTTTAAAAACATTCGATTTTTGTAAATATTTAACCTCGGATGGTGTTGGTAGACGAGAGCCATAAATTAAGGCCACCGAGGAATAACTTATTTTTCTACCTGAACAAAATAGCTTAACCTTATATTTCCCTATCCGCTATAATAAGGTAATTATTGTTGACCAGTATTTGACTAGCTAAAATGCAATGATATGATTATCTCAGTCTTTTATGTTTTAGCCAATGTCTCTACCCCATGACCGCGTGGACTAGCTGGCCTCCTCACCTATCTACCTCTCTATTGTCGTCAATGATTTAAACTCTGATCAGTCAAAGAATCAGATGCTCTTCCGGCTCATTAATTGGCAATAATTATTGTTTTATGTGCGTCTCTCTCTCTCTCTATTGTCTTTTTGCCCTATCTAAATTTATTAGGACGTTTATCCAGAGATTTCGACTCCAACCGACGACTTACAAACAACTAAAGAATGTCCTACTCCTCAGTCTAATGCAATAAGGAACAATGCGGTGAGAACTTTGTGTGAATTATCTTAATGAGCCTCCCCCACAAATATTGAGCACAGGTATCAAAAATAAAATAATCTACAAGTAACTTTAATAATAATAATAATAATATAGTCGTTGTTTGTTGTTAGGGTCCACCCAAAACATTGAGCGACCGTTCCCACTAACCAATGGCCCGTTCGGATGGGGCAAAATGCTCCAAACATGTCATGCTTTACTTCTTCTTTGTCCCACGGTCACACCCCCTCAACATGACACCCCACCACACGACCTCAGTTGCCACATTTAAAGATGATGATAATGATGATGGCTTACTACTCCCATGCAACTAGCTTTATATGCATGCAGATGCAGAGACGCTTGATTTTGGTTCAAAATTTCTGAAGCTAATTGTAGCATTACCTGTTACTGTTGCTGTTGAATCTGTTGTAGTAAGCCCTTCGGGGTGCGTTTGAATCCAACATGTTTATTTTTATAAAATTTTCTACTATAATAATACTGTTTAAATATTTATGTTTCTCTTTATTTTTATTAATTATTTAAGTTTCTCTTGCAGTTTTGGTGGTTATCTATCTCTTGTTCTTGGTGAGGAGTCGGCAGCATTCTGAGGGATAAATATCAATTTTGCAACAAGTACCAAGAGCTAGTGTCAATTTGCATTAAATTACATGCAAAGATTATCTTTATATTTATTTGCATTTATAAAAGATTGACATCCACGCTGTCCAGTTCTTTGGCATGTTTATCCATCTCAATTTGACAATCAATTCTTGCCTCGGATGCAAACATTTTTCTTTTTTCGGCATCATCGGGAAAAATGCTGCAATTTACAAACCATTGTTATGCAAAATTAGTTAGAAGTAAAAATATTAAAATGATTTAGCGTCATTCACCTTCTTCCGTATTCATCAAGTTGTTTCTTGGACATTGCTCTAAAATCCGGTAATTTTATACTGAACTGATGTTTGCTGCACAATGAAATTATTATTATTATGTAATGCAAATTAGTTCATACAAAAACAACAAAACGTTATTGTTATGCAAAAAAAAATCTGTTGCAAACCCCTCAACAATGAGTTTGAGATCTTCCTCCAATTCAATAAACTTTCCATAGTCTTGAGATCTTTGAGAATCTTTAGGTTCTTGGAATGGAGCAATTTGAGGAATTTTTTCCTCCATGAAATCTGTCTCCTGAACTTTTTTCTTTTCTTTCTTATCTTGTTCAGGGACAACAGCCTTCTTTTTGTCTTTTTCTTGTTTGGCTCGTTCTTTTGCCTCCCTTTCGTATCTGTCTTCTTCCTCCAAAACTTGGTACATTCGCGGATCTTGAGCTGATCTTGCATTCAAAGGAATGGCCAGCTCCTTGAGACCTGCATTTAAGCCCCCCAACATTGCTCTGCTTCGGTAAATTACAGATAAATCTGCAAGTGCATAGCAATGTAATGCATTGTGAATCATAATTTATTATACGGTTGTTATATATGCACATTTGTCTGCTGGGATAACATGCAATTGATTTCCGATTCCGCAAAGAATGTCCCCTTGCTTTGTCCCAAATCCAGCCCACACAGGAATCCAATTCAAAACGAGAAGCCGAACTAATTCTGCTTGCTCATTCCACACACGAATTGTCTCATCTTTTGAAGCCGAACAAAAGAGCAATAGTTCCGTACATGCAGATATTGAAATCACTTCTTTCTGATGACCAAAATGCAACCGATGATCATACCGTTCTATAGATTTAAAAAGAAAGAAAGGTGATAATTAGATTACGGTTCATCTCCTTATTTAATAACCTCTTGTGGAAATGAGTTTAATGGATATAATAAGGAAATGAAAAGCAGGAAATTGTATAATAAATCACCGAAAAATGTTTCCTATTAAAAGTTTAAAAATCAGGGTGACTGAATACCTGTGAGCGACATGTTGAAAACGACAACTTTATGTGTAGGAGAGTCATGATGAGATAAGGCAAACGCAATAACTTCTCTCACAATTGCCACGTGTCTTATGGGATACTTCCATGAAATATCCATCAAAGGCACAAACAAATCTTCTTTCATCACTTCCACTTTCCAAAGTCTCACACTTGGATCTGATCCAAGAGACGCAAATTGGTTGAGCTCGGGATTTATCACCAACGAGTTTACCTGTCCCTTGTGACACTATATAATTGAACAAACAAGGCATATTTATTCCAGTTTTTTTTTTTTAATTTAACGGTCAAACTTACGGATGTTTTGTATTCTATGTGTCCGGATTGAATATTAATTTTAGAGATGCATCCATCATTCATACCAGCAATTATAAATGTTACGGCTTCTGTTATTTCTGCCTGCTTTTCTACAATTGAATAAGTAAGCAATGATGAAATAATCATGTCAGACTGAGAATCACCCCAATTTCTTACTAATGGTAAAGGAAAGTCCCTTCTCTGGGATAACGACACTGGAATGATAATCATACAAGGCAATTGATGTGACTCCTGTGTACCATTTAGCCTCTGTCCATGTCTCTTTCAGTCGACAAGGGTTTTGTGTGCCATCAAAGATTTGGAGTTCCAGTAAATTACCCTCATCTGCTGATGTCTTTAGGACAAATATTGCCTCTGCAATGCAGTTACATATTCAATTATTTATTTAGATTACAGTTTTTCTTTATTGTATTTTTACCGTGTTGAGGAATGTAAACCAAGCCACTTAGAGTTGGCTTTGGAGGATTCACTAGAGCTGACTTAAGAATTCGTCCAGAGACAGGGTTAATTATTCGTATGCTATTATCAGTTGAATAAGCGAATATTCTGGTTGGAAAAGCTAAACCAATAAACTATATTAGATGAGATGATGACAAACGAAATGACATTTATTTGCTCGTTTACTGGGATTCCAAGTTGACTCTGCACGAACCACTGGCGAGCTTTATAATTTAATCAAATGTCAACAGAATAAATGCATATTTACTTTTATATACCTTATACCTCATTTGGGTCAAAGGACTAAATAAAACGTCCATTTTCCACAGAACTAGCTTTCTTGGCCCTGATGTCATAAATGCTTTTCTTTCTGGGTTTATTGCAATTATCTCTACCACCTCTGGAGCTTTCATTGACTCGAGCTAAAAAAAAGTGTTTTATATCCAATCTCGATTATATAATGTATAGTAATTTAACAAACCTTCAGTTTGCTGTCGAAACTCCATGCAAAAATTGTTTGATCACCAGAAAATGATAACACAGCCCCACCATTGGGATGTTCAATTAGATGCGTCACTTTTGATGTATGGGGATGAACCTCTGCCAACAAGGTCCAACGAGTTCCCCACATTTTAACTATACGTTGACAATTATTACAATGCAGTGTATGTCATGTAGATATTTAGATTTGACAATGTGTGACACTTACGCAGTCCCTTTTCATCCCCAGTTACAACAAAATCTGAAGCTCCATAAGCGACAATGGCAGTGATGCGATGTTTATGTAAATATTTTTTAGTTCCAATTACTCTGCCAGTAACATCCAACACGCAAACATGTTGTTCAAACGTCAAATAAATCCATTGTTTCTTGTCTTCTAGAGGTTGATCAAATGCGATTTTTTCAATTTCTGCATTTTCTGCTTCAATGTCTGAGATTTTTAGTGATTCTTGTAAAGTGACGACATTAATTGATGGATTGTAGGAATATTTCTAAAAGCAATTCATGTCTAATAAACTTTCCATTTATCAAACCACAAGAAAATGTCAAAAAAGATAACAAACATTCAAAGTGGCTCCACAAGAAATGAAAAATTCATAAGTGTTTTCTTCAGTCGTCTTTCGTCCACCATAGCTAATCTTGTCTATTTTTGAGATTGACACAGTGTCCAATGCCACAGTCCAATCGTCTCTAAAAATGTACAAAGTGCTTTTCCCCGGATTGTACCCAACATAATGCCCGGATTGAGGAATATGGAGAAACTTTGAGAATCTTCTTGCAGGAACAAACGAACCCAATTTGCTTCCAGCCCAATCATACCGAAGAACTTCTCCCATTCTTGTCACCAAAAGATATTCCTATACATACATTGCAATAATGATTTTCATTATTGTCTTATGAAATCTGCCAACAGTCAATCAAATTTCACCTTATTGTTCTGATTATACACCAAATCAGTTCCCCCATAAACTCCTGTGCAAATACCCCCAATGGAAATCCCATGAGTTAGTTTCTTACTCTCAACAAATCCTACTCCAAAATTTACTGCAGCATCTTGCTCATAATACTTTTCTTGTATATCATCCAGAGATTTTTTCAAAGAGTCAAAGGCTCGATTGTAATTATCATAAAATCTAAGAGATATATCCATATTTTTATTTCCGCTTCCCTTTTTATTTTTATGGTGGGCTTTGGGATGACCTCCGTCCATATCCTCAAATCCATCATTTTGATGAGCGCAAAACATGATGATGACGAATGAGAACTTGAGTTGTCACTATTATATTGTCAGCTCTATTAGTTAGGAACGAGACAATGAAATCTAATATACGGGTATTATAGAAAGTGTTTGCTCTAAAATAGTTTTTATTGCATTTGGAGAGGATTTGTCATCTTGATTTCAAATAATTTCATTTGGGGTGGGTTAGGTAACCTGGGTGTTTGCTCAAGGGATGAATCAAGTTGCCAATATTGAGTTTGGTTTTATGTGGCCAGTCAATTCGCTACCACGGCCCAAAAGTCAGCCACAAATAGCTTGAGGACCCTGATTCCTTGGGTAAATATGGGGAAAGATATTCTAATGGGAAAAGAAACGAATGGTAAAAATAGGGAAAAGCATTGAATGAAATTGGTCAGCCCGAGGCTTGAGAAAGCAATTTCTCTCATCCCAATAAAGCTCAACCACCAACCAACAATTCTTTTGCTTTATGAATCCGTTGAGCTCTGAATTAGAGAATATTTCTCTTGTAAATCTAATGTAGACTCGACTCTCTTTTCTTTATATGTTCAATTTGCAACAAGGAGAACAATATCACCGTTTTGATCTCCCATCCACGTAATTCACGGAGAATGATGAAATTTGTAGCCCCTCCCACCAAATTGTATTTGCTCACAAGAAATTTTATGAGAAAGACAGAGAAGAGAACAAATCTCAATTTAATCATTCGCATAAACAAATAACGTTGAATCAAAAATCACTTTTTCAATAAAATATAATAACGATTTCTCATTTTGTGTGCTGTGGATTAAGAAAAATATATCTTCTTTTTTTGTGTAAAAAATGCATTTTATTCAATCACAGTCTGGGACAAAAGAATATTTTACTCAATTACTCACAAATGATGAACAAGACATAAAAGCTAATCCTTTTTTATTAATTTTTGCTTGCACTATTTTACATGACTAAAATGATTCTTTTTTACTGGTGGGCATATTATCATGTGCAATATGAAACAATAGGATCATGTATCAACAAATCAGATTGCACAGGAAGCTATATGTACATTGACTAACTTTATATACTTTTTAAACAAGCTTTTAAATGATACAACAACATTCGTTATACATGTAAGCTCACAACAATAAATAAATAATCCATAAAACAAACACATTTTTTTCTTTTTTTATGTTTCCGAAGTAGTTGGGGAACGTTTTTGGATAATTAAGGATTGTTTAGCCCTTTCTCTTAAAAAATCAATGCTGGTTTGCTTACTAAACTTGTCTTCATTCTCTTCATCTGAATCATCTCGTCTTGACTTTTTTGCCAAGTTTATGACTTCTTCTGTTGGGCTTCCATTACTAGCCCCTTCATTTGGGGAACTTGACCCGGAACCAGTTCTTGAATGAATTGAGTGTGGACTGAGGTTCATCCCCTGTTCAAATTGCCCCCTGCTCCTTGACAAGTCAAAAGGATACATGGACGCAGCAGGGTTATTGGCCATCATGTACTGGGCAAAAAGGGAGGAGGGTGGGGCCGGAGTTTTTGGGGTCCAAGCTTGTGCTGCTAATGCAGGGAAAGCAGAGAGAAGTGAAGGGGAAAATAACCCTGCCCCATGAAGACCCGCACTCCACAAGAATTCATTGAGACCAAGATGCGAGGGGAATTGAGGGGAGCCTTGAGGATGGTGGGGGTCAGAGGGGACACCTAATCCAAATGGAAGTCGACTTCCAAGGCCTAGTCCATTGTTGTTATTTGATGACGAAAGATGACCACTAGGGCTATGACTTGCATCTTCCCGACCATTGCTACCCCCGGATGAACCCACTCCCTTTTCTCGTTTCCTCCATTTTGCACGTCGGTTTTGAAACCAGACCTATAAAGTAATAAAGTAAAGAAATCATATAATGTTGCTTATCGTTTAATAATTCACAGCAGGAAAATAACAAAGTGTCCATTAAATACATAAAGGAACTTTATCTGATACATAGTTTAAAAGGAGTTTGTTTCTCACAAAAATTTATACAAAATGACAAAATTAGGTCACTTTAAAACCAGCTGGATACCGTTTCATTTAATACAAAACAAAACTTTTGCTACTTTGTATCGTATTCATATGATCGCTGTAGTTGATCCCTTTCTTTCTTTCTATTCATGATCCATCCGCTTGCAACAAAATTGTCAATAGAAAATATAAGGATCATCAAAATCAAGCTATATATGACCATTATTTTGTCATCGTGGTTTCCAATCAAGTCGGCATATCGAATTTCACACCCTTCTCTCTCATTCGTCTCACACTCTACACATCCCTCAAGAGTTTTTTGTCCCATTAGTTCTTTGTAATTGACGTTGAACACGTGTTTTTAGTAGCCCATTGATTTGATGTTTACGATAACACGTTTATGAACAAATTTTTATCGATGTAGATAATCTTGAACTAATTGCAATAATTCGTTGTGCAAATTGTCTTGTAAATAATTCTGTACTAAATAGAGATTATCAACAAAGAGCTAATTTGCCCCATTGTTTATGCTCCCTTCCATCCTTTAGTTGGATGAGTAAGCAACAAACAGTAAACTAACGGGAAATTTCCCAGCAAATCTAATAATTAAGGTGACATTTGAAAACTAAAAGGCGTAATTTGGATCAATTAGGCACTCATTATGAGGCCACCACGAGTCGAGTCCAAATGGAGTTCAAGTGGAATGTTTGAATACTAAAGGATAATTTAGCAAATTGAGTAACGAATGAGTACTCTTACAAATCACAATGCCATTTATACCAAAGTGGGGAATTTTGGTCTCGGGGAAAGTTTTGTGGCAGTTGTTTAGAGAGATAGCGAAATGCCCACTTTTTGGGACCAAATTGAGACAAATGACTGACTACTCTTTCACTCTCTGCTTTCAAGTGTTTCCTTGCTGGTAATTGTGTCATTGTGTGTGACTCTCTCTCTCTCTCTTCATCTGATCCTTACAATTATTGTCTCCAGCCTTCCCTCTAATTTCCTTTACCTACCATTTACTTTACTTTAATGCTCCAATGGTAATTTTCTACTTATGCTTCAGTTGGATGAACTAAGTGTCTTCCTCCCCATCTCATAATGCCCTACTAAATATATATTATAATCTTCCTCATGATTACAGCTTTCTATTGTGACATTTATATTAAATAACCCTTCTACTCATTTTTCTACAGTTTTTTTATCCAATTTATTATTATGTTGCTGACAATCTAGATACATATCCATTTGCTTAATTTGGTTACAACCAAATGTCATGTAATTAGCTGTAAATTGCTCCATCAATTACCCATTTTATACTTTACTCGCTCAATTGTATTAAAACTAAGTAATTTAATCCATTTTTATTCTTTTGTTGGAGTTGGTGGGCAATTTACGATTCCTTTGAGTCGACTTTTTTATTAAAGAGAAAGTTATAATGATGTTTTGAAGGTTTAACTCAAAGAGATTTTTCAAGAGAATGAATAAAAGTGATAAACAAGGTTCAAGGAAAAAAGTTTATTAAATTGGAAAGATTTAATAATGCAATGAAAGGGTTCTATGTTCAAATAAGAAAGGTAATAAAGGAATTTGTATGATATGCATCTGGCCTTCTATATAGATATGAAAGATGTTGCTCATTATTCAAAAGATCAAACATTATCATTCCTATCTATGAAATAATTGTAAACATTCAGTATCATTTTTGACAGATTAAATGAGTTAATTTGATCATTAGTTATAGTGATTTTTATTATTACCTGTACCCGAGCTTCACTTAAATCAAGTCTCATAGCCAGTTCCTCTCGAGTGAATACGTCTGGGTATTGAGTCTTCTCAAAGGCCCGTTCTAATTGATGAAGCTGGAAAGTTGTGAAAGTGGTTCTGCTCCTTCTCAGCTTTCTTGTGGGAGGTCCATCCGACAAATCGTGACCCATCCCTCCCGTCTCTCCCGAAAACTCATCATTACCACAATTGTTAATAAACTTGTTTGAGGAAACGTGGGATTTGTTCCCAACATCCGTCAGCTCATCACCGCTTTTCTCATCTTCCTCTTCAGATTGACTAATATTTCTTCGCCTATTTTGGTCAGGGTGAAGAGATTCTCCTTCTGGAGACAAGTTTTCGTCTAAAACTTCATCTTCACTACTTGTAGAACTCATCCCATATTCCATGGACTGCAAGTAAAATTATGCAAATTAAAAATCCATGCGATTAAGCAATTTGTGTAAGCAAGTTACTCACCTGGCGATGATGTGGACTATCAACGTTAATTCTACTTCTTTCACTCTCTTGTATGTCCCCTTGGTGGGTATGATTGTGCGCTAAAGTGCTCTTCATTATGACTCTCTGATTATTTTGATAATGATGATCCACTGAACCTTAAATGAAAGGAAATAAAATCAGTGATAATTAATGACAAATGGAAATGAGAATGCAATTACAAACAAATAAGACTTATAAGCTATAATCTCAGTTTAGAATCATACTTGAATTAATCTCTTCCAGCAACTGAATAATTATTGTCACTGATTTTTTTCAAGTCTAAATTAGGGCGAAATAAAGAGGCACGAATGCGTAATAAAATGAGAGGGCCAGGGATATAAAAGCCTCACT
The DNA here is from genome assembly GCA_034698145.1 of Proisotoma minuta. NCBI lineage: Eukaryota > Metazoa > Arthropoda > Collembola > Entomobryomorpha > Isotomidae > Proisotoma > Proisotoma minuta. The sequence goes on from JAQIXN010000176.1 coordinate 32,249, forward strand.
GAATGCAACCGGATCACACATAGTTTCAATTTTCTACCTCGCTCAGTGAGTGAGATGAACAACAATAAAGAAACACTGACGCCGGCAATTTTAGGACAAGTCAAGCACAACATATATGATGATGATCCTGCTTAATTGAATTCAAAGGACACTGTTAAAATTACGTAAATTAAACCAAGTCATGTGAAGGGGCTTTCATTATCCAAAAGCTTGCATCTCACCAAACACGTGGCCTTTTCAATGAATGATTGAATGACTCACATTTTTTGTAAAAATTAAATGCAACCAATTCGTGTCATTACACATATTTATGATCAATAGGCATGTATGTAGAATGCAATTCAACAACTTTTCCCATTCAAACATGCTCATCAATTACTAAAGTATGCAGATATTTCTGACTCGTAAGTATATATGTATGTGTGCAAAGCTCTGAAGGGTCCCTAGATATTTTGAACCAATTAAACATTAAATTAGATAATATTATCGCAGGGAGGACAGCTTGCTTCTTGATTTATTTATGCGGACAAGGGATCGGTATTAAATTAAACAAATCTACAGCAGATTACACACATCCAACTGCTTGCAATGAATGTAATGAATGACATGACACGTATTTACCCTGAAAGTGATCTAAATGCATGTAAATAGCCTCTATTAAATAATAGGGGTGAAAAGAGATCCCTATCGTACATGGGAAATGTTTTGGTCAATTAGGCAGGGTCTTTCACTCTATTAGCTACGTATAATATGCATGATGAATCTTAATGAGATTTTATTTTCGCCAGAGAGAAACATACGGAGCAACTACAACTCAAAGAATGAATGAAAAATCCTATTGTCAAAAAGCCGACAATTTTATACGTAATTGGGAACTCTTAAACACTCTCGTGACCGTATTCAATATGTGCAAGTTTATAAAGCAAGGGGATAAATTGGATCATCCAGAAACAAAAAAAAACCTCCCAGGGCAATGATATTTTTCCAAATCAAAAAGGGTCCAACACTCTAAAACAACCTCAAATGTAATAAAAATCCGGACTGTTGCATGCAATATTAAAATGCATCATTCATTTATCAGCAATAAGGGATCAAAGACCACACCACACATAAACTCAAGCATATTTGTCTGCATTGTTTGCTTTTGGATGTCGAGTGCATAAATTTACACAAAAATAAATTAGAAATGGAGAAATGCAGATGGCCCAAAAGAAAGAAGGAAAGGGGACATGAAGGTGTAATTATCTCAAAATACATTTCACCATATATATAGTTATATGGTGGGAAAGAATCTATAAATACTAGATATTATTTAGTGTATGTACATATTGCATTAAAACGGGACACGAACATACATATTAAGTAATATACAGTGCTTTTATATATTTAGATACCCCTTGATCCATATCTGCCGTAGATCATAATGCGTGTAATGTAAATGTAATATGACACCACGGAACAGAATTGAAACACGTAGATGAATAAAAATTAAATAAATGAATTGGCGATTACGTCCATTAGTTGAGTTTTGAATACAAAAGGGGAAATGAAATAATCTACAATCTCAATTTAAGTCATGTATTGAATCGTGTTTTGATGCTCCTTACGTTTAATCCACAATGAAAATAATAAATGTCGTCCCTCTATTCACACGGAATAATAAGTGCCCAGTTTGACTGCTCTAAAGTTGCAGTTATGAATTTAAATTTGACCAGCCAAGTTTTTAAAACAACTTGTGTGACATTTTACTAGAGTCATCCATCCAAAATTATGTATACAAAGACTTATAACAAAACGGCAAAAGTCTCGTCATTTCATAAACCAACTAATAATAAATACTTTCAACCCCTTCTTGCAACTAGCCCTGCACAATCACAAATCTAATCCAACTAATTAAGGGATCCAGACAGCTGCCTGTATGTATGCCATATCCACTCTGAATAAAGGCTCCTTTGTGTCCATCTACATACAACCCTTCTCGCAGCGTGTCAACTAATAATTTATCCCAGGAAAATACAACGTGCGTAATAATGACATGTAATTGTGTGGAGCATAATTACCTAGTGGCTTGTTCAGCTCCTAATTTACATCTTAATTAAATACTCCGTTATAAACATAAATGTGTCCCTTACCTCCGTATTCGTGGATGTGGGCAAAATCCTTGACTTTCAGATTGGTTTTTGAGGATGCGAGCAATTTCTCAATGCTGGAGTAAACGGACGAAGATCCACATTTAGCAGAGGAGAGAATTCGAGGTGGAGGTGAATTTGAGATTATTGAATGTGGAGAAGAAGGTGTCAATGGCGTGGAGTTTGGAGTGGAAATGCCAATGATTATGTTGTTGGCATTATTTGTTGTTGAATCAGTTGGATGAACTTTTGCGACAAGAGGTTCAATCAGAGGCTTATTCATCATGTTGATTTTTAAATTGATAATAAAATCACAACCGGCTGTTTGCTTTCCTCAATTCCTGATAATAATAATAGTAATAAATTTATTAGGAGTGGATCGTTTATTTGCAACGATTAAGTATATTATTCATCAGTGCATATCCATAATAATCTTTGCATGTTTGTATCCACTTTTGTGTTATTATAATGGACTACCTCACAACTTATAGAGGTTTGGAGAGTTTGTCCTGTTGAAGTGCCAGCCACAAATCTTGTTTGCACATTAGCGCATCGAAATTTACAGTTTGGCTTTATAGCAATATAAATAGGATGCAGATGAATTTATTCCAATTAAGTGGAGTGTTTAACTTTATAAAACGTTATTTGGAGTTTGTGTATATACTTCCGTATAAATATGTAAATTATGTTTCAGGTTGAACAAATTGAATTTAATGGAGTAAAATCTGTCAATATATACGAACGGTACTTGGATTCGATTAAGTAATCATTAGATTCTCTGGAACTTTGCATATGTTTATGCTACAAACATACAAATGTTTGAAAATTGGTTTAGTTTACTTGGGTTCAATGAATTATTCTATAAATCTGCACTTGTTTATCTCTCACCTTATCTAATAATACATACATGTATGCATCTACTACGTGTAAATGTGCAGCAATAATAGATTTGATTTGATGGAGTAAGATGGATTTTTACAATTTATTTATGAGTGATTCAAACTATTCAAAGTTACGACAGATCAGTTCCGTATTTGATTTTACAGAAATTGGGAAAGCTATAATATATAGCCAAGTTAAAAGAGAACAAGAAATTGGGTTACCTTTATTGTCTCAAGTTTGAGGAGAGAAATAAGGAGTCGAGTGGTTTGCTGGAACGATGGCTTCAGTGTCGTCTTCTCTTGTGTCGCCACCAAATCCAATTTAATACTTTGCAGAAGACACAAATGCTACCAATATTTATTCCTTGTTTTTTTAACACGAGAAGGGCAGTAGTTAGTTATTTAAATATTCCGTCCTTTTTCCTCTCTCTCTCTTGGACAAATATTCTGATAATAACAAAATTGATCAATATTATATACTAGGTTTTATTAGATTGTGTTCTTTCGTGACAACTCTCTTGTCGCATTCAGTTTTTATTTATCTATACACGATTTTATTATTTTGTCCGCGGAGCCAACCACTCTGTGTAATTAAGAATGTCAATTTACATAAGGTTCAATTAACTCACTCTGCCACCACTTTTGGCTGCTTTGATGAAGCGTGGTATTAAATGATGCTGTGTTATGTCACTAAACAAGAGACTATGATGACATGCAAAACTTTCCGTAATGTAAACAGCCTGGAGCTATAGGTGCAGTGTAATGTAATAATGTCAAAGTCTGAGACTCGTTCTAAGAGTGATCTTCTCTGTCCGAGGGACTGTACGGGAGTGAAATGAAATGCAACCCGTTTTTTGGAGGAGAAGATAATAATTAGTGAGGGTAGTTAGCTCGTTAGTTTAATCAGTGAGGAAACCCTGAAGGGTAGTGGAGTTTTCCCTGGATTGGATTTGGTTGGATTGGGCCCCCCGGAGCCCTCAATAAAGAAGATACAGGGAACCAACTATACAACTCGCATTATTCAGAAAGGAACACTGCCTTCGTCCCTCGATCATTGTATTATATACATTACATTATGAGACAGGGCAAAGAAAGCAAAGGACTCATCGGGCGTAACACTTTTAATGTGCTTAGAATCAGATTCCTCCCCGGTTAACAGGCTTCCAATCCCGAGATCCGGACACAAATCCAGCCCATCCCTCTTTCTCATATGCCCACAATAATTTACACATAATTCGGTGAAAGCGATACGTTATTGGTATCACTCTTTAAGCCATCAAGTCAGAAACATGAATTTATGAATATTTGTCATGTCATCGTACATTTAATTTAGCTTCATCATTCATCTGAATAAATGAATCACATTTAATTATTATTTGACAACTGACATAAATTTATTTTCTTAGCAGATTACAATAAGTATACATTTTTCTTTCTTAATGAGTTGTTCCGCATGCTCTGCATTCCATCTTAATGACTGTAAATATATGTACTCGTATCTTTGGATTAAATCTGATCTTAAAAACAATGAGTAGCCTTGGACTGGAATAATTTTCTTCAGTTTATAAAATCTTCCAAACCCTCAATTTATATATATTGTACAATAATATCCGTCTGAGTGACCTGCTGAAGAATGCAATTACCATTACGACCAAGGCACCTCGCAGATTAAAGAGAGCAGCAAATGAGCTAGTGGCTAGAGGATCAGTGAGAAAGACAATGACAGCTTTTATTTAAATCCAATCCATGTCTGTGCTTGACACCAACAAACTGTCTTTTAATTTCAGTTAATATTCTAGTTATCCAATGTTTAACAAAATTCTCATTTGTGGGACAGTGCAAATGAGCAAACATTTTTAAGGTGAGTTGAGACTGTCTTCTAATTAGACTGGACTGAGTAAACATTAAAATTCTCACGTCTGTCACCACCCAATTTTCTAATACCTGTCGTCTGCCTTATTTATTTCCTAAGAATTTAATCCTTTTTAAGAACAATGAATGAATACAAGGTCTTAAGTATTTTGTAATAATAAGTTAATGTGTTTAATGTTTTCACTTGAAGACTTTCAGCTTTCTTGGAATTAGTCGCACTCGTTTTTAAGGTTATTTTTATGATGGACAACAAGACAGGAAGCTGTCATGTTTATGTTTTTATAATGCTTATGACATTTTAATGTGTTTTTCAGTAGGCTGTGTGTTAAATAGACCTTCAAAATTAATGACATTGAACTTTTAAATAATTTCAATCATTAAATTAATAACTACTTATTTTTCTGAAAGAAACAAATGCCATTTATTTGTGAATAGAATAAAAAAAAATGACACAAGATTTTAAGCGAAGCAAAAAAAGAAGCTTGTTTTTTATTTTATATAAAAAAGATTATGTCATTTAATGATGAAATATTTAATTAAATGGTGTAAAGCATGAGAAATTAATAATGTGAGAGGAAAATCCATTTGTCAATCCGTCCAAGTACTAAACTACCAACAATTTAATACCTTCTCATTCATCTGAATAGAGTTGGAAAATGACTTAATTTAGTCTTTAAGTGCTGGATTTCCAATTGACAATTGGGCTGTTGGTTCCATTGAAATTTTGAATGATTTATATTCACGGCATGTTGAGCACTAGTCAATAAAAGGAACGTGCAGGATTTGCTTACTTGAGTATTCAAAATTGAAAACGATCTATTGAATTTCCTTGATTAATACTTTGATTGTTTGCAGAGAACTTGTAAGTTGAGGAATTAACACCTTTTAATAACAAGTTCAGCCAACTATAATGAAATGAAATCCTCTAATTTTTGACAAATCAAAACTACTTAGCTACTATAGACTCTAAGTATAATAGTATAATAAATCACTACAAATAAATAATATAAAAATCTACGTTTCTCAAAACGAGTTTCTGCAAGTGGCAGGCTTTCTCTTGTAAAAATCATAAAGTAAAGTAAAAGTGCTGACCTTCACTTTCAGGGAATCACGGTAATTTGATAGAACCCTGGAGTGAATCTATTACGCTTTCGTTTTGACCCATGCATATGGTCACCTCTCAATTTCTCTTGTCGTCGTTTGCTTCTTCTTTTGCCATTACAAGATGTCTGACGATTTAATGATGTCCACATGACCCCCTGGGGCCAAACTTTCTAGATTTTTTTCACTCAATTTGAGGAAACCTAAAGAAATCCCGGAACTGTTACTGGTTTTACATACAATTCAATACAATACGAAATTTCTTTAAATTAAATAATATATACCCTTTAAAAAGAGGAGCAGCAGGGGGCATCCTTTTTATGTCACTTTTGCCTCAGTGGAAGATTTAACATTTATTTTCAAAAAATCAAGACAATTTCTTACCATTATTTGTCACATTTAGAGAGATTTTTCCAAGTGAAATAAGAATCCCACATGAATTATTTGTGGGCAATTAGTTAGCCTTCTCTCACATCAAGCGACAATTTTAACAGCTTTAAAGGTAGAAAAGGTGAAATCAAGTATGTGATAATGCTTAACACCTTGTTTCGCACTTTTATGACCTTTTCTTCTTGCACGTAAATAAATTATGAATGTATCAATGAACATTTCAAATAATATTATCTCCATTTACTCACTAAAGTGTCTCATTGTTGAATTTTCTTAAGAATTTTACTTTTTTTCATTCAATTTATAATAAAAGAAGACACTTGAAATGTCCATTTGTTGAAGTAAGAAAAATAAAATCCTTGGTAGTGACAGATTGTTGTCTGCGAGAAAATAATATAACTTAATATAATAGCTTAAATGATGCATATATTTAATTGTTGGAAAACTATAAAATGTAATTTGTATCCATCTATTATTGTATTCTTCTCACAAAACTCATTTGATTCGGCTGTGCAAATATTTGCCAAAGCGTGTAGACCACTACAAAGTATATTGTAAGAGTATTACAACTTCCTCTGCCAAGTTGATTGCACCCAATCTAATAATGATTCGTGAGATAATACATTTTCTTTGTGGAGAAAACTTAATGAATGAAAACAATAAAATTATCCTCATCAAATGATAGCTTTGTCTCATTTTCGCTTGATTCTAATAAAGTTTCTCATCTCAACCAATAATATTCCTCCAAGGCATCTCTTTGTGGGACTTGTCCCCTTTGTTTAAAAACATTGGGTTAAATTTAATTACTCTCTGTTGACAATTGGACTTGTCCGCTCTTTACAATTGGCTTCTGCTAGAGATGAAAGCTAACTCACAAGTTTTGGCGATTTAATTAAAATGTATGAGAAGTAATTAAAACTTGACGAAGGAAAGTTTGCAATAGAATGTTGACTATATGGTTAACTATTTACTTTAGCATAATTCCTTCACATTATCAACCCTTGATTTCTTCAAATAATTGAACTTGCAGTTGTTTTACTCTTGTTTCAAGTAAAACAATAGAATTAATTGCCAATCATTGAAAAAGTGGCTTTTGTTGATGCCATAAAATGTTGCTTACTTTCTCCCGTTCACTAGACCCATCCATCAATTTCCGACTTAATAAAAAAGAGGACAAATAGATATCATTATATTTTTATTAGATTCTGATAAGAGTGCGTTTATTATTATTATGTGGAGGGGCTGAAATATAATTTCGCTTTGCTTGCTTACTTGCATGCATTGAGTCACAAATCACGTGAAGGTTGGCAAACTAATAACAAGGCAAATCAACTTTATTTATTTTAGCTTTATGTATGTGATCCGAATCAAAATGGTTATTATGATGTTTGGAAGTCCATTGGAAATAGAAGGCATATAATCTCGGGCACACGACACTTGTGAGATTTATGAAATCTTTGAGCAAATACCAACCCACGGCTTGAGCTGTGGTCACTATTTACCCGGGTATTAGCCCACACACGCCCAATACTTTCTCCGGCATTTTATTTATTGCTCTCCTCCTTATTCATATCAATCCACTAAATGTCTCACTCTCACAACTCAATTTAACCAAATAAATTCATGCCACTATTGATTCGAGACAAAAAAGAAAAAAGATGAATTTCTCTTTTATCTTTCCTAATAAGAAACCTCAGAAATGATCTGTTTGTTTATGAAAATGAAATGTGCCAAATTAATCGTCGAGATAAAATTCCAGTGAAATGCTAATAATTGTTCTATTTACATTTATAACATAAATGGGTTTTTAATGGGATATTCTGCTTTGAATGCGAGGGTTAATTACAACCATTATGAGAATCAGCGTTGGTGGTCTGCTCTGACAGCTCTTATATAAATTGTGTTCGAAAACATGTAATCTTTGATTGGGTATTTACTTGGGAAATTGAATAAATTGGAAAACCATTTATTCAAATTCGGTGCAAAAAGGGAATGAAAATATCTAATTATCTCCCGCTAATTACAACCTTGAGTTTACCCACTTATTATTTGCGATAGGAATCATAAACGGTAGAAATGATTAGTGTGTCACATCCATAAAAGTAAGAGTTTGATAATTTCATTGCTCTGGATTTGGAAGCTGATGAGGGATGAAAATGTGTATGCCATTAGATAGTGCAGGTAGCAATTAGAGGCCCAGCTGCGTAAATGGATTTGACAGCCAACTTAATCTGCCTCTTTCAGATCAAGTAATGCAAAATTTGTCCCGTATCCTGCTCATTATCCGACTATCTCCCACACACCCGATTAAATGTCAACATTAAATAGCCATTATCCACACTTTTCCAAATATAGATGAAATTGAAAGCTGGAGGAAAGTAATTACCTTTCTAATACTGATTTAAATTAGTATACATTATAGTATACGTATACAAATGAAATATTTAATTTCAAAAACTATTGCCTGGCTGGATGCTCCTGATTTTGAAAACTCAAAGACCACCCAGCAGCTAAAAGATAAAAAGAGTTTTGATCTTTCATTTCATCATTTGTAAACTCTGGTAAAACAGAGAGATAGTTGACAAGCAAGTTTGTTCTTTCTGATGTAATATAAAGTAATCTAAATCCTACAGGGGCCGTCTAATACAGAGATTACTCTCAAACTAAAATAAATTTGGAAATGAGATCATTATTTCATCCTTCTTTCAAATGTCATACTCAGGACAAATATATTTTTGACTAAATACATTCTCATTATACATATTATTTATGGTTGATATCTCAATGCTGTAAACATGATTTCTCATTGAATTGTGTCATTGTTATTTTTGTTATTTTGTTGAGATGGACAATTTTCAATGGTGAAAGCAAATGACGCTGTTGCTTTCTCCTTGGCTTCTGGCAGGGAACTGACTTTTGCTGGAAGCAATGAGATGAGTTAAAATGAGGGCTGCCTTTATTTCTCATCCTATCCATGAAGCTCCACCTTTATCTAAAGTTTCGAATTCTTATTTTCCTATTTAGCCCGAGGACGTGTGGATTACTGGTTTACAGTCTCTTGCAATTACACTTTATTAGAGGCATATGTCAAGTTCATTAATAAAATATCATTGATAAGTAAAAGGATGAGAATAATGATGATGATTGACATGCGAATGACTGAAGGTTGTTGTGACATTTGATTCCTCAGGCCAGAGATGCGAGTGACCATGAGCAAATAACACACTGCTTTTCACAAATGGGTTGTTGTATCAAAGGGTTATTTTGTCTAAATGTCTCACACTTTTAATAAGTACAAAAACTGGGCTATTTTCATCCCAACAAATCTTTATGTGGATTTACTGCCCTCAACAAAACTGGTAGATTTATTGAATGTGAGGAAATTGCTGAAGGCTAATATATGTAATAATAAATGTGCTGAAGGGTGGGAGCGTGTGCCTTGTCAATCCACATTGCATTGGCACTCCAGAAAAAGTCTTTCACATCATCAGTCACACGAGGATTAGCCTCCTCATTTACCATTGAATAAAAATATATATATATATAAATACTTACGGGAGCTAACTATATACAGTCTGCATTTAAGGCAATATCGGCAATCAGGGCTCATAATATTCAAACTAAAAGCTTTAAATAATAGAGAGCTACTAAGTTGCTACTTGCACCTTTATCACTTTTCAGTTAGTCCCTCCCCCTTCATCCTAAATTGCTTCATTTTTTATGTATTTTCCTTTGAAATGAAATTATATACTGCATATTACTCATTCACTACCGCATTTAATGTCACTGGCACACAACAAATGGATACATTCAAAAGATGTCCATCAATGGGAAAATATATAAATAATGGTGGGACGAAAGGGTTACAACTAATCCCTTGGAGTACTCACAATTCAGTTCCAAGTCTTGCAATCAGCCCCCATTATTCCTTTCGAGTGGACTGTTGGTGTTTGTTATTTTGTTCTTTGTTGTGTTTTCTGTCACGCAAAACAAATAAACAATAATTGCACTGAAATGAATGGTTTCCGAAAGTGAAATTGAATTTACTTCTTTTCAATCTGTTTCAATTCAAATCAAAAGAATTTTTGGCTGAAAAGTACTTATAACGTGTGTCCATATTAATATTATTAACCTCTTTCCATTATCTGTATGTAATCTCCAAATACCCGAAATTTTTAAAAGGATTACGCCTGTCTACCTTTTATAATGGTGATAATCTTTTTTTTTTTTCTTTTTATGGATGGAAATGAAGATAAGTATTCGGCATATAAGGCAAGGGTTATATATTCGGAAAACATAATGCTTGATCATTCACCGGGTTTTATTATAAATATCTAAAAGAGTACAAGAAATATACTTGAGATATTTCTTACTAAACCTCAAAAACAAATTATCTTTGCAAAATTTAAACAATCTGGATTCAGTTTTATTAGCTACACAAGTACTGCGCTAACCACTAAAACTGCTACAACATTTACAAAAACGCCATAATTTGACGTAACGGAATTTGTACCCAGTCCCAGAGGGGTTCCCTTTTATCACAAATATATTTCAAGTGTCCCCAAATACAATGAACAAAAAATGGGGTTCGCGTCAAAGAGCAGTAAATGCGTTCAATTATTGGTCCATTAGATTACAGTGAAGGCTAAGTGCTCTCTTCTTCCGTATCTCTTTTTATTCAGTGCCCTCCCTTAATAATAATGCAGTGCAAAGATTTAGTACCACCAAGCTTTTGAAGATGAAAAAAAGAGTAAAAAGGTGAAGTAGGCATACGAGGGATTTGATGTGAAATAATTAAATGCGACATGATTTTTGTACAGTTCGGCAAACACTTTGTAACGCGTAAAAAATGTTACAGTAAGTAATTCAGGAAAGGAAATCATTTATAGTATTAAATTAAAACACAACCATTTAATTTAGTTTAGGTTCATCACAATGATGCATGGGTTTAATTAACTTACGAGAGATCCCTTGGCCCAGTGAATCAATGAATGGAGATAAATGAGACTACTGTTACAAACTAAAATTTCGGAGAAAGAAGTTTGTGGAGATTTTTTGATTAAGAACAAGTTCAGTGGGAAGTGAAGAGGAAAATTGTAAAGTTTTTCTCATTAAGTTGTTCCTTGTGGACAGGCTGGACACGAGGAATCCAATAAAGGCAGAAAGCACTTTTGATTGGTAGATTGTGATGCAATTTGTGAGCAGAGCTCGTTGACGGACACAAAGAGTTAAATTGAGTAAAGTCCAGTTTTCTTTTAGGACGAGTAAAGACGAGATGGGGAAACGGTTGATTAGATAAAGTCAACACGAATTAGCATTTTATTGCCTTAGCCAAGCAATATAAGTTTGTGTGTAAACTGCCCTTTAGACAAAGTGGAATTAAAACAGCCTTGCCTTTGATGTCATCTAATTCAAATATTTGACTAGTTAACTCCCGACAGTGCATTTAAAACAATTCGCTTTTCAATTTCTCTAAGAGAGAGAGTTTTGTTTTCATCAAGAAAACTCACAATGCAGCACAAGCTTATGTAGCCCGACCCAGGGCGTTTTCATTCAAAGTAATTTTGACTAATTTAGCAATTTTTATGCCCCCAAAATTGATCCCAAACACTTGCCAAACAATATGGAATCAAAGTAGTTTTGTTCCAATATACATTTTTAACCATTTTCTACACTAATTATACCCAACGTATATTTCTGAGTCAGAAATTCTGACCGAACCTAGGATAAATAAATACTCTGTTTCTACATAGCTCAACAATATTTTAAACTAATTCTGACCCCTCTATTTGAAATTTCTCGACTAAAATTGGCTCCCAGAGATTGAAATGGCTTCGTAAAATAACAAATTATGTAGAATTACATAAGCAATTTCGATTTTTATTCCACTTTTTTTTAGCTTTAAACTTCCACCATTTCTAAACTTCTCAACCGATTTTTCTCATCTTTGAATTCATCTATGGTATTGAGTAATAGAACTGTGCAAAATTTGTGAACGATCTGTTAAGCCATTTTGGCCTGATCGTGTCATAGACAGACGGACAGGCTGTGGTTACATAAACCCTGTGACGGGCTAAAAATGAAACAAGATGCCGATGCTTTCTCTCCCTTGAACAGAGGAAATAGTTTAATATGTTCACATTGTTTATTAAGTAGTATTGAGATAAACATTACAATTACATTTTGCTAAACACTAACAATATATTTACCTAAGTTGACTATGCTTTTAATCAAGCATAAATAAACTTGTTGTTTAACTTCAACCTAATTAAGTATTATGTAACTAGCTACCGTTTTTAGATTTTTAGTATATTTACAACAACATATTATGTTTTTAATGTTGGTACACCAGAACAATATGTAATACTTTCACTATGAATAAATACTAATATGATCTTAAGATTTCAACACGTAAATATTTTAAGTAATTTGTATGCCTTTTGACAACGATTCCATGTGCTCCTTGGCTTTCAGCCTTAAAGCTGCAATACTGGAGTTAGAACGGCCAGCAGCAGCGGGACTAGAATCGGAATTCGCAGGTGAACCACACCCAACGCTTGGGGGAGTGTTAATTGGGCTTATGTGCTGACTTCCCATGGAATTCAGTGGGTGTGGTGGCTTCACCCCGCTTCTTGGCTCAATCAGGGTGGTATGATGATGTGGGGGCCCGTGATGGGCACTGAAGAATGAAGCCGCGGAAGTTGGTGGGGTCAAGTAGCTTGGGTAACAAGTTTGTGGGTGTGCCAAAAATCCCGGGAGGGCATGGGACAACGTGGAGCCCAAAAGTGGGGATGCAGCCAGCCAAGGATCCATAAGAGACAATGCAGCTTGATTTGATGCGGCTCCCAAAAGACCTGCCATTGCCTGATTTGCAGCAGAAGATCCTGTTGGACTTCGACCCAGAGCGGACAGAGGATAATCCCCAAGACCAAGTCTGGCAGCCTCCATCTTTTCCTGGCGACGCCATTTCGCTCGGCGATTTTGAAACCAGACCTAAAATTTAAAAGAAATAAAACATAATTATTATACTGATACAGACATCTGATGTAATATCATGCAGTGAAAGTAAAATGGTGTTAGAATGAAATCATCCCTTTTTCCATGGTCCACGGAACGGACCACATTTTGTGTTATACGGGGTATTTTGAGATTGGACATTTTCCTTCTTGAACATTGCAGCAAAGAATTATAGTAGTGTGTCTAATAGACACTGTCTATTGAATGGACTTAATTTGTTTAGCGGACAAACAGGCCATAAATCAAATTATCGTAAAACGTTTTTATTTAATCATCAATGTATTTATGTACAACTTTTTTCCAGTTGCTTTTATCTGATCTTCATTATCATGAACATGAAAAAATATCCTACTATTAAGCCATCTAATTGCTTTCCATTCACCCAATAAACGGATAAAGTTTGAAAGCAGTGAACTTTGAAAGTTTACTATGGGTTCAGTCCATTAGATTAAGGAGAAGAATGAGCGGAAATCAACATCAAATTACTAAAATACCCTCACAAGTTAAAGTTTCTGCGGTTTTAGAGGAAAGGTCGCGAGAGTGACGAGATGTGAATGGCAACTTAATTGCAGACCATTGTAGAAGAAGAAGACTGAGTGCCCACCGCAACTCAGGACGAGATTAGATTTAAAAACTTAAATGGGGAAATTCAACGAAAAAGCACTTTTCTTCGCTTCCTTCCTCTCAAGAGACAGATTAGCTCGTCCATGCCCTCAAACTCTAAACTATACAAGACTTTAAACACTTTGAAACTTTTCCCCTCAAAATGTGTATATAAAGCTTCCTTTTGAAGAGCTATTATTTGCAGGGAATGAAATATGCATAGACAGTCCAAGCCTTAAACAAATTAACTTTGGGCAAAGTGGGCAGAAAACTTTTAATTAACTCATCCAAAACTTTGTGGCATTTTTTGCTACTTTTATTATTCTCTGCCTGCTACTGACTGAGGATAAATTAATGTTAATTTTCTCTCTTCAAGAAACCAAACCCACGCTCTTTTCTTGCCAATGTGTCAAAAGTCTAAAAACCTCAAACTTCTAGAGCCGTCATTAAATTAAACCCTAAAAAGTTGAAAGACAACTTTTTGCTACTGTAATTAACAAATTGCTTCACTTACTAAAATTAATTTAGAACTACGTGGAGTAATTATTCACTTTGAGCTAATTATCTAAAATATATCTCGCTAATGAGTTTAAACTTCTCACGCCCACTAAATATTTAATCTCGTTCATCCATTTTTTTAAATAATAATTAATAGCTAATAATTTTCCCAAATTCACTGCAGGTAGACTTAAACTGTTTTCAAAGTTCCCTTTGAAGTGGCAGGGGTTGATATGTTTTGACTTTGTAAAAATCCAATTTCCTACTTCAATTTTGTCAGAATAAGTAAATAACTTTTTAGAAACCCGCAGAATAAGTTTAGTTTAGTAAGCTTAAATTGTTTCAGGTTATTTTTCAAAGCTTTATTTCCGACCGACAATGTTTTTCAATGAAAGAGGAAATTGAGTTTTTAAATTGCATAAATTCTTAATATCCGCTACTTTGTAAGATGAAAGAAAAACTCTTGAAAAATTCAAGTCATATCTTGTCGTGTAGCAAATTATTTGACTTTCTGATAAAAATGTGGTCAAATTATTAGTGGTACTGTATTAATAAACTTGAAAATCTGTTACATTTATTGTTGGTTCTTATAATTTATTGGATCCACCCACCTGACAAAAACCTGACAGAAGTGATTATTACATTAAAAAGTTAATAATTTCATAAAAGCTTTTTTTTTATAGCTCACTCATTTTAACTTGATTTCAAAGCCTTTTAACCTCCCATCATTATTATTAAAGACAGAACTGCGTTACAACAATTACGTCCTATTCCACTTGTTACTTCTTTTACGAGTCAGTGGCAAAGAAAGTGAACAATGAACTTGTTAAGTCAGTTTACAATCAATGCCCATTGTTAGCTTAATGGATTGTCCATCAATCCAATTCTTGCACACCTAAAAGAGATACTGATCAATTTTACTTTACACTTAATGTTCCCCATTATTATTACACAGCACAGAAGTCAGATTGAGCAAATCATTTTAAATAATCTGCCACAACATTTACAACTCAGTTAAAGTCCATCACAATAATTTATCAATTTTCCAATCACTCATTCCTCTGCACACACAAGGCACTAATTTTATTACTCACTTTGTTATCCAACGTGATGGCATTTTAAATTCTTCTAATGGCCAATACGTTTACCAAGAAATTAAGATGCATCAACAAAAAAAACCAAATGCCATAGAATAGAATAGAAATATGCATTTTTACAGCCAGACATAAAATACAATTGCCATTGTAAAATCTCCAAATTGAATAATTTCGTAATTTAAAAGGCCAATTATCCATGTCAGTAAGTATATAAGCAATAATAATTTGGCTCAGTATAAAAGCAGTAATTGTGATGATAAAGATGTAACATTTTATTTGTCACGCAATACACTGAATAAATAAAATCATGCTGCACATTTAACTCTTTATTTACGCAAAGTTGGCTATCTTATTGAATATCACGCTTTTAATTGATTTTTGAGGGTGAGCTCGGTGATAATTATTGTGCTTTGAGGAGGTAATTAGAGCCTCAACCCTTTCACAAATGCTTCTTCATTACACGCTCAACTGAATTCTTCTCTTCTTTCGACGTATATGCATATAAAATATAAATCGTGTTTGTTTGATTTTGTTGAGAAAAGACCTTTATAAAATGCCTTTGGCTGACAAGGATTGATTAGAAATTAAATAGCCCTATTATCCTCATCATATTATAAGGCTACTTAAACACTTTGCTCCATAGAACATCCGGCTTTTGAATAAAGTTAACAGAGAAATACAACAAGGAGACAAAGATGATATCAAGTTCAGAAATTTATTGCCTACCTGTATGAGGACGAATTAGAGAGGGAGGAGTTGCATTTGGACTAGTTTAAAATAAATATATGGGTCAGCAGAGAGCTCATAAAAGCATTCAAAGGTGTCTTGCTTCCACTACTCTCCTTTTACTGGGTCTTAATGAACGGAATGGGCTGAAAGGGTTGTAGTAATAACTACATATATTCATTCACAAAAGACCCAATTGTGAAAGACCCTTAATTATAATCGATTAGGGCAATTAGTTTCCTATCTAAAGATACCGCTCAAGAGAGCCTCCAACAACTTAATCCCTTTCTTTTTCATTCTTCTTATCAAACTCAGATCAAGAATAATCAGAGAGACAAAGATTTAAAGTAGAATCATACTGAGATAAAGTAGAATGAAAGAAATCCTATCAGGACGTTTTATCAGACAACGGACATGTATTTGTGTAGAAGGGAGCGGGTGCGAGCTTTAAATAAATGGATCTTTGTGAAAGCCAAAACCAAGCCAATCAGAGCCAGGGCACATCTTTATTTAGGGTCGGGAAGAAGGAGGCTGAGAGATTCAATGGCGGATGGACAGAGAAACCAATCCGGTGTCACAATCACCAAAGACCCAGTCCATATAATGCACATTACGTACATGTGTAGCTATGAACTTTAAACCTCCTGCTGCTTCCTCATAAAAAAACGCTCAAAAGGACATGTCGTACATGTGTTAACCAACGTTTGTACATGCATAAAAATAAAACCATTTAAAAACGTGATTTGTATTAAAATTAGAGAGGAGCATAAAATATTATATACATATAATCCGTCCTTAAATGACTAACGGGTTGAAGATGGAGTTGGATAGATAACCTCAAATTAATACCTCGGTAGGAAAGATTAGTTGGATAGACAGGAGGAATTCGTGCGGAAAACCAGAACTAATGTGCCGAGTTTATAAATGGAATTAATTTGTGTACAGATCATATTTGTCAAAGGGCTAAATCCTTTTCCCTCTAGCCCCAGCCTATATTTATACAGAGTTTGAAGGATCGGCAATTAAAATAGCATAAAGTAAAGCGCATTACGCCAGATTAATCAGAGAACTGTGAGTAATAAGAGTAAATTAGTTTTACTAAACTTTGATACGTAATTTAATGAAGGGATCAGGGGAAGAAGGAATTTTGTGATTTTTTTTTAAGTCCGGGTGGCACGGCACGTTTTATGGAAACAAGAGAACTGGAAACGAAATGAGTCTGTCGGCCACTTTACTTATGTAGAGGCTAATAACAAACGGATTAGAAGGACTTGAGATTTTTGTCCAAGAAAAGGTGTCCATTGAGCAACAACTAGATGAGGCCGACAAGAATACCAAGAAAAAGAAGGACTTTGAATTGTTCTCCGGATTTATCAAAGAGCTCAAGTCCAGTCGGCTGTAATAATGAGTAATAGCTTTCAAAAGCAGAAAGAAATACTCCTAGTTGAGTAATTTAATATCGTTGTGTTCCGTCGCATTTGTTGAGAGAGTTTTTCTCAAGTTTTTCGTTCTTTTCTTTTCCTTGTATTCAGTAAACAGGCGAAAACTTTTTGGGGAAAAAGGCCAAATTGGGAGAAAATTCAATAGTGAGCCTCCTGCCATTCAATTTCATGATTAGATGGTCAAACCTCAATTTTCCTCTGAAATGAGAATAAGTGAGGACAAATTGTATAAAAGGAGCCCTCGAGAGCGTGGGCATTGTCCTCTGCTGAGTACTTGGTTATTGGCTCTTATTTGTCATCGATTTACTAGTTATCCTTGTTTATTTGTGACATTTCTTGTCAATTTCAAGCATCTTCATTGTGTCCAAATCTCCTTCATTGCCACACTAGTATTACAGTAACTCTGTCAAAATGTTATCAACTTTTCCCATCTAAATAAATACTTGTATACGTTGTATTTATAAGGTTGTGCTGCAGATGTGAAGTTTACTATTAATTTTGCAACCGTGTTCTTATTCCTTCCTATTATAAATTGATATCCAATTCAATTAAACTCAAAATAACTCGGTAAATGAGATTAAAATTCAATTAAAACTTAAAGGACTCTGTTCATTAAATAGAAAATCAAATCAGACTCGGGGCATCGTTAAATAGTAGTCAAATAAAACTTGTAGGCTAATGATGCAAAGAAGTTGAAAATAATTTTGAATGAGGGATATTAATTAATTCACTTAATTAATTGATGAGGAGACTGCCAAAACATTTTTGGAAATCTGACATTTCATTTAATCCTCGTTGACAGTGTTTCGTGTTGCAAAGAGTAATTAAAACTTTGTTCCATATAATATTATACTTCAATGCATACAAAGTGTATAAAACTTTTCATGGAAAGAGTTTAAAATCAAAGTCTGTGAATACCCCGAGGGCTTCATCTCGCCGACTTTGGATAAGCAGATTTATATAGTTGACTAGAGTGAGTCATAATAATCAGAAATTAATTGAGTGCTAAAATGAACTGCCCTCATTCCAGAGGGATAAAATGAAAATTGAGTTCGAAGCTGGAGGTTCAAGTAATTGCGTTATAGCAGACTTGCATTACATGTCAATTAATTATGAAATTAAGAGCATTACTACTGCCTACCACCAAGACCCACAAGATCAACAAACTCCCAACTAAACTAAACCATGTACAGCTATAATTCCAAGAGAAGTTAATGAAGCACCAAATTTATCTTTAGAGACTTGAGCCATGTTTTAACGAATTTCCCTAAACTTTTTTTTTCTTTAGTAAATTGCTTTTAAAAAACTCTCAGGTTAAATAAATTGAGTTAGTAGTAAGTATCTTTTTTAATACACAGTAAATGTAATACTTGATTTATATTTTTTTTAAAAGAGGAATTTTGCACCACTCAAAGACTATATATATATATATGTGCTCTTGAGCTTGAAGGCATAGACAAACAATGATAACACTTCATTAAATTATTCTTCCATCAAAAATCCATCAACATTTCTTTGTCCCTTGCTGTGTTGTGACTAAGCCGAAGATTGAATATTTTTTAACAAGTAATCGCCCCTGGCCTTCATCATCGCTGTCACCCACCCCCTTTGCTTTCTTTCCCTTTGTCTAAACTTGAAACGCAAAACGATTCTTAAATCAATTTGAGTCTAAATTGAAAAGATTAGTTGTGACGAGTAATAATGATATCAAATGAAAACAACATTAATGGACATGGATGAGACAAAATTCTCAATTTCCCCTCATACAACAAACACAGACTTTGTTATAAAGTTCATACTTGATTACTTTGACATGTAATTCAATTGAGAAATGCAATAAAAGTAATAACAGTGAATGTGTATATAGTCCTTGTATCAAATTGTCCATCAATTTCCTCCAAGTGATGATATGGAATTGGTAGGATAATAATAATAATAAAAAATATCTTTGATGGCAGTATTATATATGGGATGGGGACTAAAATTATTTGGGCTTGACTGGAACTGCTAAAGTTCCCTCTCACTTTTCATAAAAATGACAGTGTTTTCCCTGTGAAGAATTGCATTATTGCCCATTCACAGTTCCATTACCATTTCCCCTCATTTCCATTCACCTTTAGCATGTCGCGTCTCTTGTGTATTATGATTTTGGTAATAAATCGAGTGCCTCTTCAAATGAGCCTTTTATCTAGTGCGAGAAAGAGAGAGAGGAGATATTTAGTAAATGATCATTTAGGAGATAATGTCCGCTACTCGTCTCTCGGAATTTCCTTCTCGGGAAGAATTTTTTGATCAAGCTCTTCATCCTTATCTAAGCTCTTAAATCGAAAATCCCATATGAATTTATAGGGGAAAGAAAAGTGTAATTTTTCGTGGGAATTTACTGATGATCCGGATCAAGCAAGTCGAGAATCCGCAGTCACCCTCAAAAGATCCACAGAAATTCAGGAAATGCTTCTTCCCGACATTTACTTTCACGGTTTGTTTGGAACACGAGCAGTTGAAGCATGAGACGGCTGTAATAGACTCCATTTACTCTCAATAACTGTGAGAAAAGTGCCAAATGTAGCCAAACTGCTCTTTTATCCCTCCGTCGACACTCTAATCTAATGCTGCACGAGAATACACACGAGTAATTTATCCAACCACAACAAAACGGCTTTACAAATAACATTATTATTTATATCCAAACCTTGAATGCATTTACCAATTAAAACATCAATTATCCCCCTAAAATAATTAATTGAAATTCTTTTTGGAATTAGAAAAAAAGCATGATAAAAGGGCAATAATATGTTTAACCAACTCAAAAAGATTAGAAAGAGAGAAAGCCAATTGTTTTTAATAATTGGTAACAAACGTTTTTAATTTACGACAGGAAAAGACCCACAAATCGAGGTTGTCACAAATCAAGCACCACGATATCAGAACTCCTGTGGATTTCCTGAGTCAATAAAAGATTTGGTCAACTTGTTTGATTAAAAAAGTGCAATTTCAGATCAAGCCCAGTAGCGAGTATATTCTTATATATACATAACTTGGTAAAAATTGCAACAAAAGCTTTCATGCCAAAAAGAGTTCTTCTAGTCCCAATTTAGGTGTACATTATAATGGCATTAAAATCGCATTTGTTTTGCGTGATTCATTTTCCTCTCATAAATGTTATCATAAAATCTTACCACCATATTAAATGAGTGGTGGTTTTTACGGAGAAAGTTGTGGCTTACATAAATATATATACATGTACATATACGGTTCTTTTTGTGTGTCTCTCTCCCTCTTTGAATTGTACATTTAGGAATTAACGAGAACATGTTTTATTGTTCCATAATTCTGGAATGCACTCAGTCATTAGAGGTGGACTTGATTATTATTATAACGTGATAAACTACACCTGAGTTAGTCCATTAAAATCTGATGCACTAACTAACTCTATTATTTATTATTTGGTTGGACAAAAACGTTATTGATTAACAACCACCACTTCATATATCAGAGGGAACAAGTGGAAAAGGAAATGAAAACGGGCGCTGTGAAATTGAACACGCAAAATAAATTCATGCATCAACTAATGAACATTAAGAGGGATGCATATGCATATGTGTAAGTATAATAAATGGTAAATACCCACAAAACCTGTAGCAAAGAAAACCACAAACTTTCTCCTTAATAACTCATATATTAGTAGTACTTATATAGAAGGCCAATTTTAAATACAAGAAAAATAATTTTATTACCCAACCAGGAATGGAACAAACTATAAAAAGATCGTAAAAATGTTATGTTCTTTCATAATCTAAAATTAAGGGAATCGATATTGTTGTTAATTGAATTAATTGCAAAAGTATGCAGAGTATGCTTTACAATTTAAAATTCTCCACCTGGAGTGACGTTCATGTCAAATCTGTACTAATCAAAAAAAAAGAATAAAAGAAATTTCATGTAGGAAAAAGCGAAAGAAAATAAATATCTTGCCATTCATGTTCCTTCAAAAAAAAAAACAAAAACATTTATGACTGAATTGATTTAGAAGCTAGTAATTTTTTTGTGAGAATTTCCTTTTCAAATTATAGAAAAGTTGTGAACAGGGCCACGAAATGGGAGGAGATTGAAAGGCTTTCATGAACATATATTTTCCTTATTTTATTGTTATTTTGTAATGTAATGTTTATTTCCCAAGCTAAAAATAAAGAGAAAGTAAGATAAAGTAATATATTTTTAGTAGCCAACAGTGTTTAGGTGAATTATGTGATTGTATATGTGTGCAAAAGAACATTAGATTGCCATATCTGACATTTAGGTAATATGAGGGAAATGGAAATTCAAGATTTGAAAGGGAATTAGTGAAATGGTTTATTAAAGTGAGTGAAGAACAAGAATAAGGATTGTGTTTGGAAGAATGCGTGTAAGTTTTTGATTAATAAGTCAGAATCAAATAGAAAGATTTATCAACACGCTAAATCTCATTTGAAGCCGGCGTGCAATTTAGGGGATAATTACCCCCGTTTGGGTCTGCTGAAACTCACTTGATTGTAACAATACACGTTTACAGTGGGATATGCATAGTTCGTGTGTGGCACAAAAAGTAGGCAAATCATGAAAATGAATTAGGATTGAATTATATTTATTAAGATTTCCTATATAAAGTGACTCTTTCATTAGGAGCTAACTAATGTTTTGTTTGTTGAATGTGGAATGAGACCACTCTTTGCATATTAATAACCCACAACTCTTCATGTGCTAAAGGGGAGCGTTTTGTTTCAAGGAGCTCATAATCTGTAATTTGCTTTCTACCTGTTATTACCACTGCCCCGACTTTGTCATGCACGAATTAAGGGAATGAGAAATGGAGCCTGGCTCACTTGATTTGATAACCAAGAAAAATTATTCAAATTATTATTAAGAAACGGAACTCCACCTTTTATGAGAAAATAATGCAATGACACAAATCTTTATTTGACTTATAAGAGGAAGTATTAAGAACCGTAAATGAAATAAAATATATATGACCCGGGTATTACATGAGAATTTATTAACTCTGCTTAATTTTGAGAATATAAATTATAGGGTAGAATATTTCCCTCTGTAATATTTCTTGCTTTTTTGTTTCCTTCTTTTACAAGTGACTTATGCTAGCTAAATTTTTCTTTAATAAAAATAACGTAAAAGCACAGTAATTTGTCCAGAAAAGAAAGTTTTATTAAATTAAAAGAGGAGAAAATTAAAAAAAAGCTTTGGCTTACTTGGACTCTGACTTCTGGTAAATTAACTTTGACGGCCAACTCTTCCCTGCTGTAGACGTCTGGATAGTGTGAACGCTCAAACGCCCGTTCCAATTCATGAAGTTGGTATGTGGTGAAAGTTGTCCTGTTTCTTCGGTGTTTTTTCTTGGGCTCTCCAAGCGAGTCCGTTCCCCCGGGGGACGAGGGGGAAGGATGATCATCGTCATCATCTTCATTTATTTCTAAATCATCATGGTCATTATGATGATTGTTTTTGTGGTGGCTGTGGTGAAGGTGGTTGTTGTTGTTGTTGGCCGCAGCATTAGCATAGTTTTGGATGTGGCCACTGCCGTTGGGATTATTTCCATTAGGCAATCCATCACCAGGCCCGAAATCAGATGACGTATCAGAACCAACGGAGGCAGGTCGAATTTTTGTCCCAATCCCCTCATCTGTGAACGAGGAAATGAAGGCAACTTACTTAGCAAATCCAATAAGGAAAAGAGGAAATTGTACACTTGGTCGTTAAAAGAAAAATTATTCTTTCATATTCAATTTACTTCCTCGCCACTCTTAAACTAATAACCCTATCATTTTTTTAGAAATAATTTTACTTAAAAACAAAATGGCAATTGTGCATTTTGCATAATTAAAAAAAATAACCCTGTAGAAAGTCATCATTATTTTTTGATAAACCGTTTGATGTCAATTGATCATGCATGCTTTCACCCTTCAAAATTATGTTTGCATTGTGTGGCGTCATTCTATAAATATTTGTTTTGAGCTGTCCTACAACATCAAAATTGAAGGGTTAAACTAATTTTAAGTTCCAATTTCACGCCCTATGAAAGAGATACATAATGATGGATAGCTATTTGTTTTTCTCTTTGCACAATTCTTTTGCCAGAGGAATAATTAATTTGTCATTTCACTTGTTGGACATTCGGAAGAATGAGTGACACAAAACAAAGCAATCGATCCTTATCATCATCTTAAATCAAAATTAAATGGTTGAGTTGATGGGAGTGACACTAATAAGCAATTTCTTTTGTTTTGAAGCAACTCTATATATACTTATATTCCAGTACAAATATACTTATTTAAGCACGGAGATTATTGTACGTGTGTTGAAATTTCTCATGGCCAATTTCAAGTAAATGCAAATTATGAAAGTTTGTCTTTTTACTTTGTGTTAGTGTTTCTCAATATTACCAGGTAAAAATTAATACCTTTGAAAAAGTTTGAGTGAAACATTGACGTCACAAATGGGCTTTTTGTTTGGCAATTCCGTTGGAAATGTAAATTGGTCACAAATTATATTATTTTTGTACATAATTAACACAGAAAAGGGACAATAAATGACACAAAAAACTTAATAATAATATAACCAACAAAAAACTTGAGAGTATATAAGTATTTGCATGCAATCCATACATAATTGGCATTTTTGCTGCACGAACTCATGTTCCTCCTAAATAAATAAGCAAATAATGGTTTTTGTAATTGATGCGTTAAGTAATTCCATGATATATTATCTCAATGCAAATTATTATTAAGCTCAATTTTGAAGAATTTTGTTATTTTGGTAGTTTTGAAAAACAAGGATTACTCTCACAAAAGGTGACAACGCATAAGGATTAAACAAGTGAATATAATCCATCACTTTATCATTCATGATGATTTGTTTAGTGTTTAGGTAAATTACAAACAAAAATCTTATGCCCATCAATGTCTCACTCTCCTAATTTGTAGATTATCCGTCTTTAGCGTGCTTGGTACTCAGTGTCCATTCATCCGTGAAATGAGAGCTGTCCATTCTCCATTCTTATGAAATTTCATGGTTGATCAACTTGTTTGGCGACATGACACTACTTTTCCAACATTCAATGCAACAACACCTTCCAATACATAATTTAATCCCTTTGCTAAGGGTATACATAAGAAAGTGTATATACAGATATATATGCAATGATTGGTTCCTTCATCCGACAAAGAGCAGGTACTTTAGCAAAAACGTCTCAAGATAGTGTTGATAAAGATCGAGGAAAAAGAAAAATGGAATTATAATGGGCAAACAGCAGCATTAGACAGCAGAGTAATTTTTGAGTGTAAAAAGGCGTCAAAACCGTCGCCCGAAGCGTCAGCCAAAGAACAGCAATCCGTCCGTCCATTATCATATTAAATCAAATGGATGAACTTGTTTAATTGCGTTAACTGTCTTCAGTTCCTTGCCTAACACAAGCTAATGGATGCATAAACAGTAAAACAAAAACATTTGCACCTACAGTACAATACATGCATAAGTAACATAACATACAAGCTAATTCCATTGTTAGACTGACAGCCGAAGGTAAAATATTATTATTTATATTATTAAGGGGTGAAACCCCTTTATAAGATGCCTCTGTCCGTCCGTCCGTCCGTCCGTCCGTCCGCGCGATAACTTTCGAACGCATTGACTTTTTCAAATTCTGTTTTTTGC